>VDFB02300906.1:0-19496 GCA_007258455.2 Sequoia sempervirens
TATGACTTACATGTCATCTATTAAGTCATTTTGGACATTATAATCTCATTCATCCCAAAAAAATATATTTTTAATTTTGGAATAAATATATGGAATGACGTAATTCTTCATATTCAAAATCTTAGGGCACCTCGAAAAAATCGTTTTCCAGACGTTTAATATTAAATCAAAATTCAATCGATTTACAAGTAGTGTTTTTTATTTTAAAAACGCCAAATCTAAAAATCTGGTCTTGTCCCAAACTTCAAGAAGTGCACACACAAGCATACAAGATACCAAACAAGTGGGTTCAAGGATTCTCCAATAGTAAGTGAGTTTATACATTCCATTTGTCCACAGAGTCATCTTATCTCAAAAAGGTCTGTTAGGGCCACTTCCCTAGACTACAATGCTATTTCAATGCAAACTATAGTTTGAAGTAATTATTTCCTCGACATCGTTTGGTAATTGGGTCATTTCCAGTTAGCACAATCTAGCTTGAACGTTATCATTATCATTGTTTTTAGAATTCTGTTAAAAAGAATTAAGTGTTTGTGGGTGATGATATTTTGAAAACAAAAACAAAAATGGAAAAATGGGTAAAGCAGTAGAACCTCAAGCTTGTCTGATGACTCGATGGTCCAAGGCCCATAAACACCCTGATAAACTGTATCTGTTCCTGTCCCTTGGCTGCCATCTCTGAAATAATTTAACAATGGGAGACAAAATAATTCAACGTCACTGCAATATAGATTTTACTTCAAAAATAAAATTACAAATAGTGGGACTGTAAGAAAATACCTTGGAAAGTGACATTCATTTCAAGTGCAAAATTTCTTTAACACCAGTGGTAAAACGAATCGAGGGTTAACAGCCATTTTGCCTTAAAATGAAAGGGTTTGCATTGCAATAGGTACCGCGCGGTGAAGCAGCTTGAAATTGATAGAAATAATTGCTTGAAGGTTCACTAAAAGAAATAACCCAACGTCACTGGTAAAAGCAATAAAAGGTTAGCAACCATTGAGTAATAATGAAAGGGTTTCAATTAAAATAACGCATGAAGCATAAAAGTAGAAATTAACTTGACCCTTCTGATGTTTCCTTGCTCTCCTCCTGTCACAACCGCCATTGCCATTTCATTAAAAAAAAGCTGCTTGAAAAAGCAATGGAAATTGGCAAATAGTGAATACACACAAACCCAAAGTATTTTAACTCACCTGCAAAACCCCAAAAGTTGAGGTAAAATTAATACAGTGCGCAGGCTACAGCTGGTACAATTTTTATCGATAAGAATTGATCTTTTTATTTATAGAAATGACCGACCCAGCATACTGATGGAGTTAACTATGAGGCTACGGACACAAGGGATGCAATACTGGTTGCCTTAAGTTTCACCGAGTTAAACCGTGCTCCATCCATTGGCTGAACGAGGCAAGTGGCATTCTTGCAACCACAAGTGGCTGTACTATCTGCAACCGACGGTGAACCTATTATGACAAGAAAATGGCCAAAAATGATGAACGGATGAGATTTGTTACATCGTAGTACATTACCTATTACTCAATCTGCACCATTCGACATCAAAAGGGTTGGAAAAGCTTAGCATGGGGATTCCTGCTGTGTTCCATCTGGGAAAAATGGTGAGCGGCTGGGATGAATTTCATGCAGGTGATTGCCTGTCCACCAATCCACACCATCGGCGGTAAAAGTGGCTCCAAATACTAAGCGTAGGATGCCTTCGGCTAAAAAATAAATAAATTTGGTTTGGAGATGAGAGTTGGGGTTGGAATAACTAAATGTAGAATTATTAACATAAATTAAATGTGATTTTTAGTTTTATGAATTGCAATGGAATGTGTTGTAAATAAGGTTAGAAATCAATTTTTTATTGATATATTCAAATGGGTATTTTAAAATTTGTAAATTAATTGTATATTTTTTTGTTGAAATCTATGTCTACATAAGTGAATTGAATAAACTAAATAAATTAAATGTGATTTTTAGTTTGCGTGAGTTGCAATGGAATGTGTTGTAAATAAGGTTAGAAAAAATCAATTTTGAATAATATTGATAATTATTGATTTGTTCAAATGAGTATTTTAAAATTTGTAAATTAATTGTATATTTTTTTGTTCAAATCCATGCTTACATAAGTGAATTGAAACATGAACTTGAATCAATACCCATGGAAATGAATTGGTTAAAATTTGATTCTTGGATCTAGAAAAATGGTGTTTACAAACACTATTTGAAAATATGCTAATCAAGGGTCATAGTCTCCTCAATCAAACCCCCAGGAAGACCGGTTTAATGAATTTAAAATAATATCAAATAAAACAAGTAAGTGCATAGTATTAAAGATATAAGTTAATACACCTAACCATAATCCTAACCATAGAACAAAATTCTCACCCTAACCATAAACCTAATGCTAACACTTACCTTAACACTAAACCCTAACTGTAACTATAACCCTAACCCTAACCATAATCATAAACCTAAAAGCTAAACCCTAATCCTAAATGGTTAACCCTATATCTAATGCTAACCCTAACCATGATATTAACTTTAAACCTAATGCTAGCCCTAACTATTATATAAATCGTAACCCTAAATTTTAACCATAATCAAAACCCTAATTATATTAATTTATTCAATGTGTAACACTAAGCCATAACACTAAACCCTAACGCTAACTATAACCCTAATCATAAATATAAACCCTAACCCTCACCATAATCATAATCGTAAACCGAATCCTAACCCTAATGCTAATCTTAACCTTGACCCTAACCCTAACCCAAACCATAGCCCTGACCAAATATAAATCCTTACCCTAGGTACCCCTAATTATAATTCCAATCCAAACCTTAATAGTAATTCCAACCCTACCCTTAACACTAACCAAAACCTTATTCCTAACCTGAATAAGATAACAAGTAAGATAATAAATGTCAACTAACGGATTAGTATGGGTTGGTTACGCTTGATCCATGAAGAATCAAAGCATAACGAAGCCACTAACGTAAAATCTCAATAGGATCATTCAAATAAAAATTAAACTAAACATTTATCAAAACTAAGCATACTAAACTATGAAAGCTTTAAAAATCCTACTCTAATCCATGTGAAACTTATCCGTTGGTAGAGTGGTGTCACGTTGATGTGGAATGGTGACCCTTTCCAATCCCGTGGATAAATGAGCTTGTTCCAGTTAGTTTTATTGAAGAAAATTGATGGAATGATTGTGAGATGTGTATGCAAACATGATTTTAATCTAAGTGAGTAAGATATAAGCTAATTAATCATGATTTTATGCTAAAATGATGAAGATATGCAAATGCTAAGTTAATTTAGATGGAATCTAAAATAAAAGATTCAAACCCTAATTCAAAAACAAGCTAAATGGATGCATTATGTGATCATGGAAGCCATTAAAGGAAGCTTAAAGCTAATCAATACAATTAAAATGAACTCAAATATGCTAAACCTATGCTAAATATGAGTGTGAGTGTGAGTGATTTTAATAGCATAACTCTGAAGTTAAAAAATGGATCCATTTGTTTCCAAATAGTGATTTATTTATAGGAGAGTAAATGATAAATGGAGGGTTAAGATAAAAAAGGTTAATCAATGGTCCAGGATGTAGGAAGGATGAAACATGGATCATGGATTCTCATCAGTGGATGAGAATGGAAGATGAGATTTAATCAAGGGTTAACATTCCTTCAAACAAACACACTTTCAACTTGTCCAGGAGGTCACAAGTTAACTTGCTCAAGAAGATAAGTAATTTTGTTGAGAAAAAGGAATATTCCCCTTTTTCAAATGAGTGAAGAGAGAATATTCTTTGGAATATTCTCATGGGTGAGGGAAAAGGATAATTTAGTTAATTAAAACTAAATTAAATTGTGCAAAAGGGGGAGGAATATTCCTTGAGAATATTCCCTTGCAAGTGGGGGGAATTAGATTTAATTGATAATTAAACAATATTAATTATGTAATTAGGGGATTTAGAATAATTAGATGATATTCATTAAATAAAATGATTTAATGAATGGGGGAAAGGTGGAATAAAATTTAATTAAATAACTTAGAGTTATTTAATTAAACAAGAAGATTTAGGGATTTAAATTAAATAATTTGATTTATTTAATTTAATGAGATGAAATGTTAGTACGAAAGGGGGTGAATTAACCCAATTAAATTAATTAGGTTAATAGATACAAATGATGCAATTAATTAAATAGATATGATAATTTAATTAATTAAGAGAAAAGAGGATGGATTTCAAGAGGAAATGATGTTAGCATATCTCATTCGAGTGTATGATATTATTCATGACATTTTTTTAGTATCTACATTTTTCCCCTCTTTGAAGTGAGGTACATGTTATGTTGGTTCAAAGATTAACACCCTTCAGATGAAAAACTACTACTTAAATAAAAAAATAAAAAAAATTCTAATTTTTAGACGCCCTACTATTGCCCTAGTGGAAGGAGTAAGCTAGTTCCTTGCCCCCTCGAGAAATTGGGCAAAAATTTTGAATTTTGGGTTGATTTCTCAACAAAGGTTAAATGCTTCCCAAGGGGTTTGGAAAGGCTTCGGGATGCAAAAAATATGCCAAAATGCAAAAAATGATGCAAAATAAACTCTAGTTTGGAAAAACTGGTGAAAACGGTGAAAAACCCTAGCTTCATGGTTAAATTAGACAAAAACCTAATTTCAAGCATAAATGGGTGAGGAAGGGTCACTTTCAATTCATTTGTGCATTCACACCTTAAGATTTCTTGCATTTTGAGCTTTCCCTCGACAAAGAATGGCACAAGTGCTCCATGACACATTTTCTTGTGATAAAGTACGAGGCTTCAGTTGTAATAGGACCATGCGTTAGGTGATTCAAAACTTGATTTGAAATTTGACTTTTAGGTGCATTTAATGTATTTTGAAATTTGGACTTTGCTTAGCGTCGCTATATAGCAATGTTATTTCTAGAATCGTGTGATCTTTTTGATTTATAGTGACGCATATGTAAATTGCAATGTAGTTTGTGATTTAAAATTAGGGTTTCATATTTTAAATAGCAACCCATATGTAAATAGTGATGCAACTTGTGATTTGAAATTTAGGGTTAGGGTTTTCCAAAGTCAAATAGTGACGCATATGTGTTTAGTGACACATATCACGATTTACAATTTAAATGCTTTGGGTGTCACTCTTTGGAATTTGAATTATAGCGACACTATCGTAAATAGTGACACTATTGCCATTTTGGGGGATAAAAGCTCCAAACTTAGCCATTTTTTTGAAATTTGACGTCGTGCGCTTCGTGGGTGTAGGAGGTTATCCTGCCTTTGATGTCCCGCAAGCACTGGCCCATAGTTTTTTCTAGACTTGGTGATTTGTTTGAGTTGCAACAGGAGCACTTGGGAGAGATTGGCTTGTGGTACATTGCTTACATGCTCATTTGAACTCATTTGGTGTGTGAGTGTTGTACAAGTAGATGGCACAATGAGACCTCATTGTTCCCTTACCTATTAGTGAGGTATGATGTGACCTGGATGATGTATGGCAAATATTGCATTTTTTGATACATGGTGAGTGTGTGATATACAACTCTGATGTCGGCTATGATTCCTACCATGAGGTGCTTGACTAGGAGGACATTGTCTTGGTCACTTCCTAGATTGATCTCCAGATGTACAAAGGTCGGATGCCAACTTTTAGACTAACCAATGTGATAATTATCTCAGGTTTGGTCGCTCAAGATCGACGGAGTGGAGGATTCAGTCCGGGATGGGGACTAGCGTGGAACAGGATACTCTTTTAGAGGACCTAGTATGTATGGGGGCTAGTGATGTTGGCCTCTCTCTACTAGGATATACATGAATTTATATATTGCGATAGCAAGGCTATTGGAATAGGGGTTACCCTTCTTCACATTTGGGCCTAGGAGCACATCGTTGTGCTTCAACCAATTGTTTAGATGACATAAGTAGAGCCACATGATCCTGTTGTGTGGAGATATAGGGATGCCATTACTTTGTAGCACACAGGGTAGCTCAGAATACCATATTAGCGCAAGGTCATCAATGATATGATAGTATTCAGATGGTGGCCTTGGCTATAGATGCCAACATGGTACGACGATGTGCAGTAGTTGTTCTTTGCTCGAAAGATCCAATATATGCAAGGTTGAGAGCACACGATCATAAAGAGGTACTTGCTTGATAGGATTTCCAGATAGTTTAGTGAGATGCAGGATAGGCCTATTGATTAGTATACCGCCATCTTTGCTAGGTTAGTTTAAGAGACTACATGGGGACATACAATCCCAACCTATAAGGTTGTAGAGGGTTTTTTTAGTTGGTTGCTAGGTCATGGGCCTATTATCAAGGATAGGCAGATGCGTAGACAACGCTTGTGTATGATGCATGGTTTGTTCCCCCTCCTCGATTGAAAGATCCAGTAGGTGCACCTTCACAAGGGAGACCGAGAGGGAGAGATGTAGGAAGAGGCAAAGGGTAGCCAAATGATGGATAGGGCAGGGATCAGGGCAAAAGACAAGATGGCCAAGATGGCCAACATCAGTAGGATAGACAGTTCCTGGGGGCACTGCCAGTGCATCAGTAGCCACTAATACAACAACAGCCAGTACAACCACCACCGTCGGGGCCAAATCCCCATGATGCATAGATACAATAGTTGCAATAGTAGTTACAAGTGGTTATAGGTGAGAGAGACTAGACTATACAATAGATTTTAGCTATTACTACTGAGAGAGACTAGGCTAAGCAATAGGTTCAGGCCTTGACAGTTGAGAGGGAGCAGGAGCATTAGCTCAGGAAAACTGCGAATATGTATTTAGCATAGGAGGTCAGGCGATGCCAACAACTAGAGTCTATGACAACTGCAGCTCAGGGGAAAACATTGTCTGCCCGATTGTATAGAGAGGTCATGACTTAGGTGGAATATTATCGCATGCACTATCACTAAGATGTCCCATAGGTGCTTAGATAGCCAGATTACTCACAAAGGAGTGGGGCACATCCGAGGGACAAGGATCATCCAGAGAGATGTTGGAAGCCATGCAACATGAGCATGAAGTATCGATGGTTGTGTTGGTTGTTTCTATGTTGTCATTGATGCCAACATGGTAATAACTACATGGTGATGACTATATGGGAATTTTGCTTGGTTTTTAGAAGTTGTTCTCTGCTGGCCAATAATATTCCTTTGTGATGGATCAGTATTTTGGTATTTGAGTCTGGAACTTATCGCAAGATATTATATGACTTTAATCTCCTAACCATGTTTTATTGAATCATTCAAACTACTTTTTCTTGGATCTTGAGATGTTATTTTGACTATGAATAGAAATTTATCTCTAATAGAGTTCAACTCTGTATCCTACTATTGTTATGTGCATGGTGTATTGTGTCCAGGAGACTTTGCATTCTACTAAGGTGAACATTCTTATACCATGGTTGTTCTGATAGTCTCTTTATTGATAGTATGATGGGAAATTAATATGTTCTCAAATCTAGAAGGGGTTTTCTTTGAGGATTATTTGTTGGTTTGAAGAATTGTGTTTTTTAGTCTTGGCCAACTTAGTGAATGCAAAATATATTATGAATACAAATAGTCGACTTGGTATAATGCACTACATGGATAAAATGTTTGAATCTTATATGGTTCCGACCTAATTGATGAATAAGATATACTTGTATATATATAAGGAAGTGGAAAGAGAAGCAAGTGGAGTGGAGGAAGAAGAAGGAAGAGAGCAAGAAAGGAAAAGTATGAGTGTGTGTGTGCGAGCAAGTGAATAGAGGAGAAGATCAGAGTCTAAATGCTTTATCAATAGTATAGATTTGTTGAGAAATGTAGTGCTTTTTATTCTGAGCTTTAGTGGAACTGAACCCTTCATATTGAAGGTGTATTCCATTAGTTCATTCTTTTGGCAGTGAGCCACTATCATTGTATCCTGGTAGTGAGCCATCTTTTGTACTCAAGTTGTGAGCCTTTTAAGGATAGTGAGTCTTGGTAGTGAGCCCCATAATATTTTGTATCCAGATATAATATATTTTGAGTTAACCCTCACCGTGGTTTTTCCCATTCTAGGTTTTCCATGTAAAAATCATGGTGTTCATGTGTGTGATTGCATTGACTTGCTTTTATGTTCTCTCTTGTTGATTCAGTCAAAATAGTAATAATGATTAAGTGGATTTTATTATCAATTTTTGGAATAATAATTCATCCCCCCTCTCAATATTTCAGATGTTCAACAATTGGTATAAGAGCTTGGTTCCTTGGAAGAAGCCTAACAACTTGAGGAAGGTCTCAAAATTTGAATCTAAAAAAAAAATTTCCCTCGAAAGTTGTCACTGCTAAATTTTCAGAAGAAATAGAAGCCTTGTAGGGCAAGTTGATAAAAGAAAATGAGTACATTGAAAAGCTACAAAGTACATGTATGAATGCATGTGATCTATTAACTGAAGGAGAAGAAATCATTACTAGCTTGTAGGAACAATTGGATGTGAAGAAAATAATTAAAGAATATCAGAAATTGAAATTCAGAAGAAGATGGATGAATGTACGAAGCTTGAATTAGAAGCAGAAATCCTGAGATCTAATTTGGAAAAGGAAAAGAGTTTTGAAGACAGGGTATGTGCAAGATCATGATGGGCCAAAAAGTGGCGATATGATGGGTATGTGGCTGACAAATTTTGTTTTACCCAAAATTGATGAAGCGAAAAAAGGTTTTTAAAGGAGATTCTCAACTTTCTACCAATATAAATTATGCTTTAATTTGAATTTAGTAAATAATTATTATTTATTTTCTATTTGAATTCTGACTAAAGTCACGATTGATAGGTTGATTGAAAAACATCTATGGCTTTCAAACGATATCACATTTTGAATCCAAGCGTGTCACATTCTATGCTTCATACTATAGGATTAAAAATAAATAAAAAAAATAATTTCATGAAGTTTTGACCAGAGTTAAGGTGGTGAGACATATAATTTTTTATATTTTTAAAAGTTGCAATAAAATTTCATAATTAATTATTTATTTGGAAAAAAATTACAAAAATATGCATCACCTTGGGACATGAGTCCTCTACTTATATCTAAAATATTATAAAAAATATTATCATTTTATTGTGGTTAAGGTGGTCAGACAAATAGCTACTTCTTATTTTTTCCTTGAAATTTAAGTACTAGTGCATTGAAATTTCAAATTTTTACCAAATATATATATATATATTTAAATAAACCTAGTAGTTTAGAAACTACATTCAATTTGCTACAACTTCTATTCTTACATAATTTTAAAATAATATAGATAAATTATTCAAATTTTTACGTCAAGTTTCCTAACTCTGATTTTTTTGAATTTTTCGCCACTTAAGGGCCTATTTTTTTCATGATGATCTTGCACATATGCGAAAAATTTAAGATAATCTCAGTGATGCTTGATGAATTGATTAATTCTCAAAGATTGGAAAGGGATAACAGCGGTTTAGGGTTTGAAAAAGGTCAGAGTTCTAAAGTGAAGAAATTCACTGAAAAGAAGACACGGTACAAGGATAAACAAGTCAAGGAGTAAAGAAGCAACTTTGGAAAAACTCCCGTTATGATATGATGCAAAAAGGTATTTATAATTCAATGGTGTTTTTCATTCCTAAAAGAAATTTGGTCATAAAGCAAAGGATTGCAAAAATAATGTAAATGATTCTACGGACAAAAATAATGGATATAAAGATAAAAGGGAAATGGAAAGAAGAATATTACTTGTTGTAAGTGCAGAAAACTAGAACACCCTAGTAGAAACAACAAAATAAAGAAGAACATCTATCCAGTGAAGAAGAATGATCAAACCTTTGATCTAGAAGTGACAAGAAAAGAAATGGAAAGGACTTAGAGAAAGGATTCATCAGTTTTATCTGTTTTGACATCTAGTAAAGATACTCTTGTCAATCTCCAAATGAAAGTAGTGGCTAAGGTGGAGCAATCATCAAAAAATCTAATAAACCCCCTTATTGGTACTTGTGTCATATCATGACATAAGTATATTTAATGCGGTAACAAGATTAAGGGTTTTTTCACATGTGTGAAGAATGAAGTCTGCAAAATTTGAAAGAATGGAGCCGTACATAGTTTTCGAGGCAATCTACTTGCAAATTGAAACATTTATTACAAAATAATTCAGAATGGAAGGAATAAGATAAGATAAATTAAAGGCCTATGTATTTTCGAAGAAGCGTGCAAAGGAAGTTTGGAAGGGAACTCAAATTTTTAGAATTTGAAGAAAGTAACAATCGAAGTGAGCTCCAAAAATAGAACATCTATACATTTTTAGAGGTATTTTTGTTTGCATAATCTTTTACTTTTATTGATGGATAATTCAAAGATTGTGAATTATGTAGATAAAGCTAGATTGAAGAGATATATGAGGAATGTGTCGAAAGAATCTATTGGTGCATTCTCCTGCATCCCTCTGAGAGTGTTTCCTACAAAATATATCTATACATTTGTTTTCAGTAAGATTGAAGAAATGTTGTCAGTTTAGTTGAATATGCTTTGGGAAAATGAATTGAAAGAGAATCATGATGCCTACACAGTATTAGTTGAGAAAAATTTGGATGTTTGGAGGAAATTTCTTTTGTTTGAATTTGAAAACAAGTATATTTGAATGGTATTGAGTAGAATTCATGATGAATCCTTGTGGATTGATGAGGCACATCTAGTTACCAGAGAAGCAATTAGAGATGTAACTAGTCTATATTCCTCTGGACCAGTTCCTAAACTAAAGACTATGAATGAGAAAGAAGTAATTGAGGTTATAGGTGCGAGTTCTAAAGAAAAATAAAAAAAATTTAGATGGGTTGTTGATCCATTATTGAGGTATGCTACTTTGGTTATTGGTCATAAAGTTTATATTCCTAAAAATGACTCTAGAGTTTGTACTGCTGCAGTGAATATTGTTGTTGACATGGTATTAAGAGATATGGAATATGACTTGTGTGAACTACTTCGCATACATCTTTTGAAGAATTTCAAGGAGATAAAAAAGAGCAGGAAGAATACTTTTTGGTATGACAATTTGGTTGTTTGTCTACTCTTTTACTTTTTGAAAGAGTTACTAGTAATAGAAAGGTTAGAATGGTCAAATTCAGAGCCTATTGCCTATCAAATCAGTAATTTCATGATAAATATTGGTAGGTTGGATGCATAAGAGTCTAACCTTGCTACATTCTTTGGAATATTTTGGATGGGGATGAAAAAAAGGTCTAGGATTCCAGTAAGTGTTGTGGAAAGATACTCCAAAAGCATAAATTTTCTTATGTCTATAGATTTTTTGTCACATGGAAGCAGTTGAATCAAGGTTAGTTTGGATATCTGAATTGGATTATGATGTGTGAGAGGTTGAAATTGATAAATATATTAAAATTATCTTGGAAATCCCTAAGCATCTCAATGAAAGCCCCTCTGGTAGCGAGACTGAAATATGGAAAAAAAGAAGATTACATAGTAAAGCTAGCAAATGCAAAGGAAAATAAGCTTGAAAATGAGCATGAAAGAATGAGTATTCAGAGAGATTTGGAAGATTTGCAGAAGGTTATTCCTAATGCTAATTTTGATTCATCTATTTTTGTTGTGGAGAATCTTTGTGGCATGATTATTTCTTTGAAAGTATACATACTTGGACTTAAAGAGTTTGCTAGAACTAGGTCTGATGAAGAAGATTTGAATGATATCAAAGGAAAAATTGTGAATGCATACAATCGAGTAATGAAGGAATTGGAAAATGTACAAGGTTGTGAAGAAGAGGCACATGAACTACTTTCCTTTTGTCTAGATTGGTCTGGCAATACATTGGATATGAGAAATGAAATAAGGATGAGTGAGTCTCAACTAAGCACTCAAGCAAATACATAGAAGTTAGCAGAAGATAAAGATAATCAGAGGTGGTCCTACAATGTGCAACTTTAAGACAAAATTTTCTCTCTATAGGATCAAAGAAAAAATTTCATTAGAAAGTTTGTGGCAACCAAAGACATGATTAAATTCAGACATACTTTTTTTTATAGTGCTCTTGGTTGTATTGGTGAAATATTAGAGATCAATCTTAGTACCAATACTATAATAGATGGTATAAAGTCTCTAACTAAACTTGAGCTATTTTACAAGACTCTTGTCAGTGAAAAAGGTTCATGGGAAGAAGGTAAAGCATCATGGAAGGCTATTCTAGAGAGTCTCAGAGGTTCTTCTTCAAGTTAAATTTGTATTCATATCTTTTTGGCTACTTTTTGATATACATTCTTATACTGGACCCCTTGCTTTTTCATTGGTGTCAAAGAAGGAGATATAAAGAGAAGGAGAGATAAATAGATGGAGAGTCAGAGGAAAAAAAATTGTGAAGATCAATTTTGATAGGGAGAGTAAGTTAGAACATTCAGTTGCAGTATACTTGAAAAAGTTTTTGTCATGCATGTTGCCATCAATTTCAAAGGGGGAAATTGTTGGAATCCTTTCAACATGAGCATGAAGTATGGATGGTTGTGCTAGTTTTTTCTATGTTGTCATTGATGTCAACATGGTAATAACTACATGGTGATGAATATATGAGAAGTTTTCTTGGTTTACTGAAAGTTTTTCTCTGCCGATAATACTCCTCTGTGATGGATCAATATGTTGGTATATGAGTCTAGAACTTATTGCAAGATCTGATATGAATCTAATCTCCTAACCATGTTTTATTGACTCATTCAGACTACTTTTTCTTGTATCTTAAGACACTCTTTTGACTATGAATAGAGAGTTATCTTTGATAGAGTTCAACTCTATATTCTACTATTGTTTTGTGTGTGTTGTACTGTGTGGGAGACTCCACATTCTACTAAGATGAACATTCTTATACGGTGGTTGTGCTAACAATCTCTTTACTAGTAGTATGATGGGAAATTAATGTGTTCTTAGATCTAGAAGGTGTTTTCTTTGAGGATTATTTTCTAGTTTGAAGAATTGTGTTTCTTAGTCTTGGACGACTTAGAGAATGCAATATATATTATGAAGACTAATAGCCGACTTGGAATAATGCACTACATGGATAAAATATTTGAATCTTATATGGTTTTGACCTAATTGATGAATAAGTTATACTTGTATATATATAAGAAAGTGGAAAGAGAAGCAAGTGGAGTGGATGAAGAAGAAGGAAGAGAGCAAGAAAGGAAAAGTGTGAGTGTGTGTGTGGGAGCAAGTGAATAGAGGAGAAGAGCATAGCCTAAATGCTTTATCAGTAGTACAAATGTTTCTGAGCAATGCAATGATTTTTATTCTAAGCTTTAGTGGAACTGAACCCTGCACATTGAAGGTGTATTCCATTAGTTCATTCTTTTGGTAGTGAGCCACTATCATTGTATCTTGGCAGTGAGTCATCTTTTGTACTCAGGCTATGATCCTTTTAAGGATAGTGAGTCCTAGTAGTGAGCCCCATAATATTTTGTGTCCATATATAATATATTATGAGTTAACCCTCACCATGGTTTTTCCCATTCAATTTTTTCCACGTGAAAATCCTGGTGTTCATGTGTGTGATTGCATTGACTTGATTTTATGTTCTCTCTTTCTGATTCAGTCAAAATAGTAATAATTATTAAATGGATTTTATTATCGATTTGTGGAATACTTATTCACCCTCCCCCCCTTAGTATTATGGATTTTCAACAATAAATAGCTGGGTGACAGGAGTAGCCATCAGGGCTAGCTCACTTGTACAAACACTTTTTGATGATTGCTCAATTCTTTATATAGAGATACATTTATGGGCTCCTTTTTGATAGCCTCATGGATCTTGTACTTTTGACCGATACACATACACTAACTCAGATATTGTATCATGACATTCACCAATTTTTGATATATATATGATATGGATTCGATATGATGTGATGTGTTCATCTTATTTCATGCTTTATGAATGTATGGATGCATTTTGATATGATGATGCTTATGTGATATGCGATGGTATATGTAATGATATGTAACAGATGCAATTTTATATTATTTTTCAGTATCTTTTTATGATTTTTCATGGGATGGATGATATGATATGCTTATGTGGTGCTTATGCAAATGATATGGATGCATTTCTTTTTGTGAAATTTTCTATACAATTTTATGAGATGATGATGTATGCATATGGATGTATGTATGGAGAATGCAGATGTTCATGCTTATGATATGATAATGTGATGTATGTTTATGATGATGCAATGTATGCTGATGATATGTGATGCAAAAATTTAAGATGCCTAGAATAAAAAATCTATATTATTCATTCACAACTTAAATGATAATGCAAGATGTATTCATGCTGATGATTTATGGATGTAGGATGATGCATTGATGATAATTTCTAGACGCAGGATGGATGCATTGATGATGTTTTTGTTGGCTATCATGATACCAACTTAGCACGAAGAGAAGATAGAAGAAATAAGATGATCGACCATTGATTTTGATGATTGATTCAAAAGTTCCAACAAGTTTATGATCCTTGAGACCTTATTAGAGATGGTGATGAGAAATGCATAATGATGATGATTTTCTCATTATCTTGGGATTGGTATTTTTTCCTCATTCCTTATTGTTTGATATAACACATAGACATGATGCATCAAGGTATTAATAACCAAATTGGTGTTGTATCTAGTGTAATGGACTTTGATTTTGCAAATAGATAGGATAGTTCTTGTTCACATATTGACATACATAAACCTTGTTGGAATGTAAGTTAGAAGCTTATAACACATCAGACGAAAGCATACACAATAGTCAACAATGTACTCCAAACAACTTCCATACACACAACTAAGCAAGTACACACCAAGATTATTTTACAAGAATACCCACAAGCACAAAAAATGAAGATGCCCCATTCCCGGTATGTGCATGATCATGATGGGCCAAAAGTGGCAATATGATGGGTATGTGGTCACGACTTTTTTAACCCAAAATTGATGAAACGAAAAGGATTTTTAAAGGAGATTCTCGCTTTCCACTGATATAAATTATGCTTTACTTTGAATTTAATAAGTAATTATTATTCATTTTCTATTCAAATTATGACTAAAGTCCTTATTGATAGGATTGAAAAACATCTATAGCTTTCAAATGGTATCACATATTTTCAATCCAAAATGCATCACATTCTATGCTTTGCATACTATAAGATTAAAAAAATTGAATTTCATGAAGTTTTGACCAAGTTAAGGTGGTTAGACATACGAGTTTTTATATTTTTAAAAAGTTGTAATAAAAAATCATAATTAATTATTTACTCAAAAAAATTACAAAAATATGCATCACATTAGGGCATGAGTCCCTCTACTTATATCTAAAATATTATAAAAATATATTATCATTTTTATTGTGGTTAGGGTGGTCAATTAGACACCTACTTCTTATTTTTCCCTAAAATTTAAGTACCATTGCATTGAAATTTCAAATTTTCACCATATAGATTTTTTTTTTTAAACAAACCTAGTAGTTTAGAAACTACATTCAATTTGCTGCAGATTCTATTCTTACATATTTTGAACTAATATAGATAACTTATTCAAAATTTTTACGTCAAGTTTCCTAACTCTGATTTTTCTAATTTTTTGCCACTTAAGGGCCTATTTTTTCCATGATGATCCTGCACATACCCTCCTTTCTCTCTAAATAATTTTGATAGACATCATTGAGAGGTCCTTGGAATGGGTCATTAAGATAAATCTGAAGAAAAAGATCAAAGAAAAACAGGTAGTGTTATCTATATCTCTTGCCAGTTTAATTTAGCTAAGGTGATGTATGATACTGATGCCCATCACAGGAAGGATATATCCTAGGACATGTTGATTAGATGGTTTGATTAGAATGAGGTGTTTGATAAGCCATTGATACAAACTTCATTGACTCATTTACCTATGATATAGAATTTAGATTTTGACACTTATGTTCCCACTTTACGAATTGCTATACTTTCTTTCTATTTGTTTTTCCAAAGTTTGAAGGTGACACTCAATTTATTATGGGTGGAGTTTATTGCGGGTGAAAGCGAAATGGGATGGACGGTTTTGAATTTTCTAGAATATTTCAATGTTTTTGGTATTTTGAAATTTTTTTGAGGTTGTTTTTGGTCTTTTTAAAAGTTTATGTGAATGTTTTTGGTTTTTGATTATTTGAGGCTTTTTAAGGCCCTTTTGAATGTTTTCTAATGTATTTTTGTTAAATTCTAAATTTTTAGATTTTTAAATGTTTAAGGCATTTCTGATGTTTGAATGTTTTTGGGATTTTTCTGAGATATTTGAATGTTTAGGGTTTTTCCAAATTTTGACCAAGAACCTAACCTAAAAGAAATATCCTAGGGGCCTCAAGGGCTGATCAAAGATTATCCTTGCCTATTTTATACACGTAGAGACCGCGTAACTTGACTGGATTGACTTATTAATGATGGGATATTAAAAATTGATAGATTGCCAGTTTATTATGACTAACTCCTAAAGACTGACTTAGGGTGTCTCAGGGGCACATCAATGATGGCCTTTCCTATGTTCAAACTTAGAGACTCATAGTTCAATAAGGGTACTATTTTTGGATTTTTGATGTTTAGGCTTTTTAGGGATTTTGATGTGATTTGGATATTTTGGATTTTGACTTTACAACTTTGCGAATGTTTTGGATTTTTTGGCTATATAAGATTTTGATGTTTTTGGATTTTCTGATGAATATTTTATGAATGTTTTATGATTTTCTGATGAATTTTTTGTGAATTTTTTTTATATTTTCTGATAACCTTAAGATATACAAGAACTTGATATGATCCATAACGAATTTCCCACAGTGTTTATGTGATAGACTACCTCGATATAGGTAGGACAAACTGACCATTAGGAATATGCCAAGTAGTACTAAGGGAATATCATACTTCACAACACCAAGCTATGATATGGATGCAGATGGGTGATGGATGGAATAGGATGAAGCATGTGATGCAATGGATGAAATGATAGGAGAAAGATCTCAGGTAGATGGAGGTGCTTTATTTATGCAAGGTGTTTGTTTGTCAGGTTTTTCAGCAAGGTACTTGCCCAAAGTGCCACCGAAGTTTTTTACACTAGATGATTGTTTTTATTTACTTTTTTTAATTTCTTTTCTCAATTTTTTGGATTTTGATCATTTTTTTTTTTTTTGTATTTTTAGATTTATATCCTTCAAGACTAGGCTTAAAAATTTTTAAGATGCAAGTTGTTGGTGGGTTCCTGCAAGGGTTCACCTTGAGGTGTGGATAATTGATATGCTCTTGATCCATAGCTTGTTGTGATGACAAAGGGACCCAACCATTTAGGCACAAAATTTCCTTTACTATCCTGATCTGGAAGACTTTTGATTATGCTTTAGGACAAGAACCCTTACCTAGAAAGACCGGCATTTGATCCTCTTGTTATAGCTCAGTTTCAGTCAGTTTTGATATACTTGGAAGTGATTAAGGGCATCAAGAGGATGCTGATCCAAGAATTCCAGCTCATTTAGTCAGGATACTTTATATTCTTTATCACTAATTAGGTTCTATAGTGACACTTGTAGTGATGGCAGCTCGACCTCAATAGGCAAGATGGATTCTAATCCATAGACCAAGGAGAAAGGGGTCGCACCTATAGGCATACAAATATTGGTCCGATAAGCCCAGAGCGTAGGATTTAACTACAAATGCAAGTCATGACTAGCTTCATTGACAATTTGCTTTAGTATCTTCAAAATGGTCTTGTTCATAGCCTCAACTTGACTGTTGCCCTGGGGGTAATACAGGGTAGAGAATCAATGTTGGATGTTTAATATTTGACATCGCTCTTTTACATCTTGATTCTTGAAGGGTGTTTCATTGTCTGAGATAAGAGTTTGTGGAATTCCATAATGGCAGATAAGGTAGTTTAGGATAAACTTCACAGTTTTCTTCCTTGTTATGTAGGTCATATGAATGGCTTTGACCCATTGGTAAAGTACTCAGTGGTCATTATGATAAACTTGTAGCCATTAGATAAGGTCAGGGTAATATTTCCTATGAGGTCAAGCCCCCACTATGAGAAAGGCCAAGGTGTGACCATTGGTTGCAACTCCTGATTTGGAGCATGAATCAAATCTCCATGCTATTGACACTAGACATGCTTCTACACATACTGATGAGCTTCTCTTTCCATGGTTGGCCAGTAGTATCTCGTCATCAATAGTTTCTTATCTAAAGTCATATTGCTAGAATGGGAACCACATATGCCATCGTGTACTTCTATTAAAGTGGTCAAGGATTCCTCTTGGTTAAGAGAACATAGTAATTTCCCCTTGATGCTTCAATGGTAAAGGGTATCACCTAGGATCATAAATTGGGATGTCTTCTTAACAAAGGTCTTTTTTAAGGTTGGAGGTGATATCGGATGGGAGGGTTCCTTTGCTTAGGTAGGTAAAGATGTCATGATACCATGGGGATCCAGGACCAACAATGACACATGAATTCTGATTCTGGGATTTCAAAAGTTGGTACAAGAAAATGTTCTACCAAGAATTCACATTGCAAGATGTTTTTCAGCATGTCTAACAGTGATCTAATTGTTTCCATAGCATATGTTGTGTTTAGCTCTCAAAAGCGTGGGATGCCTCAAGTGGCTACCAATCTCTTGATCGCTTTAGAGGTGAGACAAGGTCAAATGAATTAAACCTTCTACTCTTCAGGTGCTGCCAGACCTAGGTGGGTGTACCTATCTAAATGAAGCAGACTTGACTTATGATTATCCTTCTTGCGATGATTTGTCCACAATGGCAAATGGAAGTGAACAAATGAGTTCAAACTTGGTACAAAATCTATAGCAATACTTAAAGCTAAATCCTAAAGTATTCAATTAACAAATGTAAATAAACTGAATGAATCCAAATGATGAAATGCAGAGACCAGTGCCTTTGTTGGGTATTCGGAGTCAAATGAAATCAAGATGAGCAACACTTCTCTGGGAGAACTCAAATTATCTGGCATATATTATGTTTACAACTTGTATAAACATGCAAGACTGTGACTACTAAGCTCTACTTTAAGAATCCAAATGAATCTCTCTGATTACTGTGATCAATTAAAAGGATTTAATCTTTGCTTGAAAGAACCAATCGATTAACCACACAGAAACAACAAATGTGCATTGATGAATTGAATATAAACATGTTACATCAATTTAAACAACCAGAAAGAATCCATCTTGGAGACAACTTAGCAATACTTTCATTAAATTCAACAGATAATTGACACCAGAAATGTGCAACAACATCAATTGAATTTCATAAATACCTCCATTTTGAAAACATGCATCATAGTCTCTGATCTGATAAATCTATTATACTGTATCCATCAATTTTCCTACTGTATATCGAAAATACTAATAGTTGATGATCATTTTACAATTGAAAAATGCCTATTTATA
>VDFB02300908.1:0-13765 GCA_007258455.2 Sequoia sempervirens
GATGCATCCAAGTTGGCACTCTCAGGGGCTATGTCCCAATTCTTCATTGAACCATCCTTGTACTCATCTTGCTTATGTGATAGAAGACACAAGTTGGAATGGACATAAACCAAGCCTTCTGCTTTTTTTGCACCCAACCGGTTACGCTTCACTGAGTGGATATAGGAGTATGTACTCCAATTTCGTTTAGCCGAAGAAGAACTTGCAACCTATTGAAATTGGAGAGAAAACCAAAATAACTTAGAAATAAAAAATGCAAAATAAATTAAATAATGGTAAGAAGTACTACTAAACTTAAAGTCTACAATACAAATGTTAAATAAAAAAAATTAAAAAATAAAAATTACTTGTGATAGAATCTTGATTGCAAGAGGTTGGAGGAACATAAAATCTTGCCCATGGAGGTACCACCATGTACAAGCATCTACTTTGTATTGGTCTTGAGTAGCACAAGGACTAAGTGTTTGTCCTGTGATGAACAAGCCAAACTCTTTCCTAACATTTTCCACCACTTCTGGATCTATGAAGAGTCTTTTGAATGCTTGCTTGTACCCATTAGCAACTTCACTATCTCTATATGGTGGAGTTCTCCCTGGCAAAGCAAGTATCCGTGAACTATAGTATTTGGGAGATAATGCATATGCAAGGAGATGCAATGGTGTGTTCATCTTGGCCCAACGGTGGTGAATGATTTTTTCAACTCTATGAAAAAATGTTTCTTGGGGGTCATTCTCTTTTTCTGCTATTATCACCCTTATTTTTTCTATCATGGAGTCAATACCATCATAGATATCCCCCAAACATGGTTTATCTGTATCAGCAAACCTGAGCATAGTCATGATAGGATCAGTGAATCTCAAGACATAGGCCACACGATCCCACCAATCATCCCCTAGGATCAATGACTTGACCTTTTGAGCCCTCTCTGAACTTGATGTTTTCCAAATACTCCATTGGTTGCTAATAACCATGGCACCCAATGCGTCTCGCACCTTCACAAGTCGTCTCAAAACGATTGTGTGTGATGCAAATCGGGTCTCTGCAACCTAGGATCATGTAAAACATAAGTTAATAATAATAACACATTAAAATATAAATCCATAAAATTAAAAAAATTAAAATAAATTATAATTGATAATTAAATTAAATTTACCTTCAACAATTCCAATCTCGAGAAAGTCCTGAAGATGCTTTGTGACATATGGTGGTTTGTCACAAACATTTGGATCTCCTCAGCCTCTTGGTATATTTCTTTCACCCATTCTATTTGAGTGCCAATTGCTTGCATCACCAAGTTAAGGGAGTGTACAGTGCATGGTGTCCAAAAAATGTGTTCATACCTTTGCTCAACCAAAATACCTGCAGCCCGACAATTTTTTGCATTGTCTGTAATGACTTGAACAACATTTTCCGGACCCACCATCTCTATGGACTCAATGAGGATTTTTGAAATGAATTCTGCATCTTTGATTTGCCCCTCACAATCAATTGCCTTCAAAAACATAGCCCCTTTAGGGGACACTGCAATAACATTTATCAAAGGTCAATTTTTGCAATCCTTCCATCCATCGGAAACAATAGACAATCCTGTTTCAACCCAAGAATCCTTAATTGATTTGAGTGATGTCTCTACATGATTTTTTTCTTTTACTAATAAGGTGGTGCGCACCTTTTCATACCCAGGACTTTTGAAACCTGAAGGTGCAGCATTGATTGCCTCCACCATATCATGCCAATATGGTGATCTCACCAAGTTGAAAGGAAGACCATTGGCATAAATGCAACGTGCAATTTTTTCCTCTGCGATGTCTCTTGCTTCATTTTGAAATGCCCTATCCAATGGTCCTCTTTTGCGGGAAGAAGTGGGGTTTTCTACTTCGACAGAGGGTGTCTCCAAGAAAGGATGTTGAGAGGCCATTACTGAATCTTCAGGCAAAGTAATTGATTTTTTCTTTGCTAAAGGATGGGTTCTTAATTTTGCTCTTGTAGACTTCGCATCAGCTTCTTCTTGTTCAGCCATGTATTTCATAATTTTATCCTTTGACAACCCCTTCTTATCTGCCCCTGCACATGGTCTAATCCCTTGCCCACTTTGTCCAAAAAGGTGAAATCTCACTCGACTATATGAGCTCTTAAATGTGACTTTACACTCATCACAAATCCAAACAAATGCCCCACCTCCTGGAAGCTGTTCAACCATTGTAGTATGATGCCATAAAGGAGATGCTGCATCAATTTTATACTTTTGGTTTTTACCAGCAGGAACACCCACTGAACTTGAACTTGTAGCCATTTGAACTTTGATTTTACTGTTATAAGAAATATAAAATATTGAACAAATTACAAAATGAACACCAAAACACATTAAAACAAATAGCAAATCTTATTTCTTCTTTTCTTAAAAAAAATTTATAAAAAAAAAAAAATTTGAAAAAATCTTCAAAAACTTGCAAAAAATCTTCAAAAACTTGAAAGAATCCATCATAAACTTGAAAAAATGAGTTAGAATGCATACCTTAAGTGATTAGATCTTCTTTTGTGCAAGTTATCCTCACTTTCTTTTGCACTTGATCAATCTTCTTCAACCTGCAAAATGAAAAAAATGGAGAGCAAAATGTGTTTGTGAGAGCAATGAAATGAAAAAAGAGTGATAGATGCATATTAGAAATGCGTTTTAGGGTTTTTTAGGTTTTAAAATGATTAAAAAAATCACTTTTTGTATTGATTTTGACGCCCAAAGTCCATGAGCTGATAAGGCCTTGTGAGCATCTGAGGGCCTTGAGGGGCGCCCGAGATATAATAATCCCACCGGACCTGTCCTAGAATTTGCTTGTTGATTATGTTTAGGGGTTCTTCTATCAAATGAATTTTCTCCTAATTCAATGATCCTTAGATTCAAACCCTGTAATCACCAAATTAACACATTTTTTTGTTAGCATTAATATCTAAACATCCAAAGTATAAGCATAATTATAAGAATAATAATGAAACCAGAAGAGGAGTGGTGTGAGTAGATCTGCCAGAAGCTGTCCATCTAAGCCCAAGGGCACAAGCATACTAACAGGATGACCCACCCCTTGGCCCCGAGTTGAATGTCCAACTCAGATCATTCCATCCCCGGAGTGGCGTGCTTAGAGGAAACACTTACACTTGCTTTCTCTACATCTCGTCAACACCTCAAAAGACACATGACCTATTGGGGAAAGCCAGCGGAGCTTATAAGTGGCCTAGGCCTACCGCCCCTCCATGGCCACAGCGGATTGTTAAGCGGGACCCCCACCCCTCCATGGCCGCAGCGGATTGTTAAGTGGGGTTTTTAGGCACCACTTTTCTCAGGCCCTTTCCCCTAAATAGGCTTAAAAACACAAAGAAGACAATCTTTTACAATCAAATACACATGGATTTTCATTAAGTCAATATCAACAATATTTAACATCATAATAAAACTAAAGAAATCATTATTCTAACGATTTGCACAATAACATTTACTATCTAAGGAAAGCATTGCTTCTATGGTTAGATCTATAATATCTACCGTATGTATGCATCCTTGTGACGGTCTTGTATCTAACCACGCATAGTCCTAATGGTAATTCTTCCTACTGAAATATAAGTAACACTTGTTCCTATATCCAAATCGGGATTAGTGACTATCTATATATATATATATATAGTACAGCATGTCAATATATCAGAAACAGAGCAAGACTCGAATACAGAGATTCTTCATCATATATTCCAGAACTAATAAATTTCAACAAACTCTAATTAGCCCAGTTCACAATATATGCATATGATTTTATAAGATGAAGGAATAACAAATGCAGTATGCTAATTGATCAAAAACTCGTGTCTATATATTCAGAAAACACCAATGCAGATCAAACAGGATTAGAACCAGTTTATACAGATGAACAATTAAGGGTCTAGACTCGTGCTAGGACTACACAGTTCGCCCAAAGCCAATGCCTGGTATCAAGGCCCAACATACTTATTTCCAGGTTCGGATCTATCCAAAAAGAATGACTTCCAGAACCACGTCAGAAACGCCATATGCATTCTAATGTATAAGGACTGTATATTACATTCGATAAAGCACAGTTAGTTTGGAGTTTGGAACAATGTTTAAGCAGCAATCATTATATCTGATCACAGAAGTTAAATATTAAAACTAGTGAGTATTCTCACCGGGTTGGATCAGACAGATCGGTTTCTAGAGATCATGGATTTTCGCATGGCCCAGAAAACGCACAAAATAATTTCTAATATATGCTATGAGTATTGTTACGATTATCAATCTAATATTTGGATATTAGAAGATTAATGGCTAAGTGGGAATCCCTCACCTGAGCCACTATGCATCCCTATTGCTCTTCGCTTTCTTCCCTTGCTTTCTCCTCTCTTCGATCCCCCCGTGGACGACCATCGAAGACCCTATTTCTAGTGCGCGATGCATCGCGACTTTCAGCCAGACGCCTCTGGGCAAAAGGATGTGTCTTTTCATCAGTTCCATTATGCTCTGTCGGCTTTGCCAGTATCTGCTCGAGGGATGACCAATTCGTCAAGTGTAAGTTATGTATTTAGTGACTTATTTATTTTTAACCCGCAAGTGCCTTGCATTGATCGCTATTTTGAAGGGCACTTTTCCCTTCCACGGATGCTATACTTATTTACTTAGATTGAATTTTGAATAATCGCCCAAGTGACTTATTCAATTATTTTATATTCATTCCCTTTAGATATTATTATATATTATTTCTTTATTATTATAATATTAAATGCTTTATTTCATGTTGTTATATCATTATAATATAATTATCATGTTAAATGGAAATTTCTTATATATTTTAAATTGTCAATATTATAATTGTGATAACATTTGAATTTTAATTTACATAGATTATAATTATAATATTGCCTTTGGCAATTATAATTATATTGGATGGTTATCTTTAGTGTCATGATACAAGGGATATGACAGTCCTCCCCTCTCGAATTTGCTTGCCCTCAAGCAAACTTCGATTTGTAACCTGGATGTCTCCTAAGATAAGAACTTACGAAGAGGATTAGGAGTGACTCAAACTATGTAATGCTCTTATGAAGAAGTTTTCCCAATTCTCATTAGAAAGGTTGCTTGGTCCGTACGTTCCTTATTAGATGTGTACGTTTAGACTTAAACTTTATTTATGCATTGTCCCGTCTTTAAATTGGATATTTTTGAGGTCATTCCTTGTACCTTGATTTCTTACTTGTTTGTTCATTGCTTTCATCCTCAGGGATTGCTCCTATCTTGTGGACTTGGCCCTTTCTTTTACATCGATGACCACGTTCCCATGGTCCATTGCATGTGAAGCACAAACCCTTTTCTTTTAGGTCTTTCATTGCCTGACACATATGTCCATGGTCTCGCTTCCCCTTACAATAAGGACATGTCCTTAGTGAATCGTCCCTTCTCGGCCCTTCCTCCTTGTGAGGGAGTTTGGATGATGAGGAAGAGTTCTTGGATTTGTCCCTCGGTCCACTTTCTTCAAACTTCATAGCCTTTTGAATGGCTTCATCTAGGCGAGTGGGTTCTAATGCACTCACCAAGCTTCTGACTGATCCCCTTAGGCCCTCTATGAACAAATAAGTGAGTCTCTCTTGGGAAATTTCAGGGACCATGACTGCTAGTCTTTGGAACTCAGCGGCATAGTTTTCAATAGTTCCATGTTGCCTTACTCTAGTAAGTTCATGGAAGTACCACTCGGGGTGTTTTTGGTCGAATCGTTTGATCAACCTTTGAGTAAAGTCATCATAGGTCTTGACTTGTTGATGTCCTTGAGTTATGAGACCGTGATGCCACCAATCATGGGCCATTCCGGTTAGGTGTAACACGGCAAATTTGATTGCATTCGATTCCGTCATCGGGCTAAGGGAGAGATAAGTATCTAATTTCTGAACCCATGATCGGGCAGTGGTCTTGTCTTCACCATTAAAGTTAGGGAGAGTTAATTTGCTTACTCTACTCTTGAGTTCATTATCAATTGAGTTCCTCTCCACCCTCCTTGGAATAGTTCTTTGTTTGGCTTCACAATAGTCTTTAAAAGATACCAGCTCCCTTCTTTCAGGTTCTAACCTATAGTAGGCTTCCACAATCTCATCCACATCCATTACGGGGGGCCCATTGATATGGTTTTCTTCATTTTGCAAGAAAGGAGGTTGGGTGGGTCTAGAGCTCATGTCCCGTGAGGGAGTGAAAAGATTAATGGCTAAGTGGGAATCCCTCACCTGAGCCGCTATGCATCCCTATTGCTCTTCGCTTTCTTCCCTTGCTTTCTCCTCTCTTCGATCCCCCCGTGGACGACCATCGAAGACCCTATTTCTAGTGCGCGATGCATCGCGACTTTCAGCCAGACGCCTCTGGGCAAAAGGATGTGTCTTTTCATCAGTTCCATTATGCTCTGTCGGCTTTGCCAGTATCTGCTCGAGGGATGACCAATTCGTCAAGTGTAAGTTATGTATTTAGTGACTTATTTATTTTTAACCCGCAAGTGCCTTGCATTGATCGCTATTTTGAAGGGCACTTTTCCCTTCCACGGATGCTATACTTATTTACTTAGATTGAATTTTGAATAATCGCCCAAGTGACTTATTCAATTATTTTATATTCATTCCCTTTAGATATTATTATATATTATTTCTTTATTATTATAATATTAAATGCTTTATTTCATGTTGTTATATCATTATAATATAATTATCATGTTAAATGGAAATTTCTTATATATTTTAAATTGTCAATATTATAATTGTGATAACATTTGAATTTTAATTTACATAGATTATAATTATAATATTGCCTTTGGCAATTATAATTATATTGGATGGTTATCTTTAGTGTCATGATACAAAGGGATATGACACGGACACCCGGGTTCTGCGGGTCAGTAAGCGGATCCCGAAGGCTGAAGTATCAAATTAACTCCGATTGCTCCCGCTGCGCTCGGTGCCCCAAGCGGCTCCCGGGCAGACGCATTGAAGGCTTAGCGAATCCAAACTTGGCTGGTGATGGAACTAGAGGTTTAGGTTTTAGGGTCACCCCTCTTTCCGTTTGCATTTTCATCAATTGCAGAATCAGATTTTGTTTCACTTTCAACTTCAACTTGTTGAGGCTCAAGTTCAACCTCATTCTCACTCATTTCATGAGAACTCATAGTGACATTGCAATAAACGATATAAAATTTATGTTTATAATTTTAAAATTAAAATTCAAACTATGCATGATGCAAGGAATTAAAACACAACAATTTGTTTTTGTTTTTCTTACGTCAGGCCACATGAAGTGCAAAGGCATAGGATACACAAATAAAAATCTTTGTTCTTAACTTTTGTCAAACAAGGATTACATTTTTGTTTTTCTTACTTCAGGTCATACAAAGTGCAAAAGCAGAGGATAAACAAAAATTATAATCCTAATTTGACAAAATAATTTTTGTTGACAAACTTAAAAAAATAAAATATGACAGCTTGCTGTTATATAATTAAAAAAAAAAAAATTGACTATGATTCATTAGTATTATTAATTGAATCATGATTCATTTGCAAAACTAAACTAAAGTCTAATAACTATTGAATTTAAAATTTAAAATTGAAAGTTGCAACTTGGTATATGAATTTTATTGACGTTGATGACAAGATACAACAACCGGTTATATAGATTCTATCAACCTAATTAATAATATACAACTTATTATATAGATTTTAAACAACATAAATCATGAAACTATTTAAAAAAGTTAAAAAACCAATCATAAAAGCCTACCTCTTGCTTGAAAAATGCTAGTTTCAATCCTTTGAGTTGGCAACTTGACATAATTCCTCTTCTTGCTCCTCCTCAACCCTCTTTCGCTTCACTCACTCTTTCACCTTCCACTTGCGAAGTTGTTGCTCTTACTCTTACACTCACTACTATTAGCTTCTTGTTGATTTGTTTTTGTGAGTTGAAATGAGGTTAGGAGGCAGATTTGTAGAACTTTTGGGGTTTGGGTGGGGCCCATAGGCCATTGGGGTTCAACATTGGGCACGAGGTTCAAAAAAATTGATTTTTTGTCTGACTGGTCATGGGAGATGCCTAAGCATCCCCTAGGTCCTCGAAACGTCTCCTTTTGAGAGGGAGATGTCTCAGAGACATCTCGGGGATGGCGACACAAGTGGTGGAGCAGCAGGAGGACATCCCCTCCAAGTCCCCACATCTTGAAGATGTCCTTGTCTATGAAATATGAGGATTTCTATTTTTTTTTTTGGAGGGGGGGAGGGGGTGAGGGACACATCCTTGTGGTATACTAATTTATAAACAATGCAAGATAAGAGATGTAGTTATTGTTAGTGTAAATAGTGTCATTATCCATCTAGTTAGGATATCACCTTTCTATGATTGACCTATTCACGCTAATAGCTTAAGTTTACTTAGGTTTCTTGTGCTTTTTTCTCACTTCAAAGCATTGAGACATGTGTCCTCATCACTTGAGACACCTATTGCTTACAAAGGTAGCGCTAACATTGTGGAGACCTTAATGAAATTAAAAGCAGCAATCAAAGAAGTCAAACACAAAGGCAATGATTAAGGAAGGGATGTATCCTTTGTAAGGGGTGTGATGATTATTAAGGGTGTGACTATTCACCCCACCATGAAGGATATATAAGAAGGAATCATTTGGTGAGGGAAATAAGAATTTGAAATTATAGGAGATCTATTGGAATAAATATTATTTTTAGCAAGAATATTATTGGGAAGTAAGTTTTAAAATATAATTAGGAACTATATATATATATATATAAATAATTGCATAATGAAATGATATTTGATTAACAATTAATATGATAAGACTTCTTTAGGAATCTATTTTGAATTTATAGAACTATTTACAAATAGGGAGGTTGATCAACCTTCCGAGTTCATGAGATGGGAAGTATCGGATTTTCCTTCATCAAATATGCCACTCCCAAGATGTAGTGCTTATGGGACTGGGAGGTGTATGAGTTCTCTTGGGCTTGTTGAGGGAGGTAGTCTTCATGCAGCTTATCAAGCACATCACCCTGAGATGCAGTGCTCGTGGGTTGGGAGGCGAATGAATGCTCTCTGGCTTGATCAAGGAGGATGGAGCACCTCCAAGGTGGACTGAGGGATGGTGTGGACTTGAGATCCTGCCATGCTTGTGGGCCAGGAGGTGGAGAGTGTCTTGGGCTTGAGAGAGACTTCTCGAGTACGCCACTCCCAAGATGCAACGCTCTTGGGGTTGGAAGGCATATGAGTGAATCTTCGGCTTGAGGGTCTTCTCAAGTATGCTACCTCGAAATGGATGGACAAGGATCAACCCATGCTCTCTCAATACAAGGGAAACCATTCTTGAAATTGCGGTTTGTAAATATTTCTAGTGAATTCCTAAAACCATAGTTTACATACTTGGACTCAGAGAGTACTCAACAAGCCCAAAATTTTTTACTCCACAAAAACTTGGCATATACTCGACAAAGACTCGACAACTTAAAAAGTAGTAAAATTTCTTATAAAAACACACTGTTTTTGCAAAATTCAATTACAATATACCTATACACACATTGCATTGTGCACACATACATAGATCTACACATACACAAGATGTGAAGTTTGCATGCATATACACACACAAACATATCTATACACACACAATCACATAGTTTCTTGTTTCGCTTATTAGTGTATCTTGATATCATATTATCATCAATCATGTATGCAGATCAGTATTAAGTTTAATTGTTTACCTATTAAGTATGCATATCAGTAATACAATAATACCATTAAAATCTAAACATAACTATATACAAACTTAAAACTGTTTATTATGATAATGTTCAGTAAACTGTTTAATGTTAAAAATTTACACATTATCAATGTACACAAATGTGTCGACTGTGTATGATAATGTGTAATATTAGTTGACAAGTTTGTGTATATTGATTAAAGTGTGTTTATTTATTTATTAATGCTCAATATTGTAAATTATTGTAATTTAGTGATAAGATCGTCTCCGATCTTATCTGGAGTTTCTTTTTAGAAACTTTCCGTTTTTTGTAAATCTTGTAAACTATTTATTGAGCGTCTTGCTCATTGTTTAATACATCGATTTATTTACCAATTACCTGTAATATGGTACAATGAGTAACTTATGAATTGTTTTAATTCATAAGAATTTTTAAAGATTTTTTAGGTTCTTGAACTAAAATTTAATAAAATCTTTGTGATTTTGAAGATTTTAAGTAAGCTGAATTTCAGAATTTTTTTCAAACTTTCATGCAGTGGCTCTTTTAAAGAATTTGAGGGTTCACGAATTTGAAATTTGAAGAACCTCTTTTGAAGGTTAATTGTGATCGTTTTACTTTTGGGTGTGTTGTTTCTCCTTTTTAACCTTGCTGACATTTCCTTTCACAGTGGTTTCTCCATGCAGCCGTGCCGTTTGTAACGACCCAATTCTGCGTAAATTAAAAACTTTCCAATTTTCACTTAAAACATGTAAAAGTAACATATAACAAAGATATTACAATAAATTTCTTCCTTTCTTTATTGATAAACATGTACAAGTTACAATATGTTTCCTCATGAATTTCATTGTCATTGCAAATATAAATCAGAGTTAAAAGGAATACAGTTACATACATTGCTCGTAAGCTTTTGCACAAATAGAAGTAAGAAGGTCCGGGAGATGGAGTCATTTTCAAATCTTAAGTACATGTCGGCTGCGCTTCGGCTGTGGAGAGAAGCATACTTTCGGTGGCTTTTCCGCCAACCACGGACTTATAATGCGGTCCCCATGATCATTTTGCAATAGGCAGCCCTCCCGCCGAAAGAAAGATTAGTGGGAGGTATCCTTTAACGATTACCAACTGAGCATAGTGCTGTGTCCTACTCAACTAGAACCTTGCTATTTCACAATCTCGATCTAGTACTCGGATCACAATGAACTGACAGTGTAGTCTCAACTATCTCACAACTAGGTGGACGTTGTACCTTTCACTACTTTGGCCAAAGTATTCTCATTCAGTACTTCGAATGAAGGTCATCTATCATAAACACTACTCAGGGCCGATTTGACTTAAGGCTTCCTTACTCTATGCATAGGTTTTGTCCTTCAATGGATGAAACCGTCATCCCAGACATCCTACAATCATACTAACTTAATGGAGATGAACAGTCTGCAAGTGTCTTTATTTTATTCCTCCTATTCAGGAAATCTTTGTCCTAGGAGTACTTAGCTTATTCAGTTATCTAATAACCTAAGCTAAAAGACCATACTTGACTAGACCTTCATTTCGATCCTAGTAGTAAATAAATATATCTACGTATTCTCCATATAGAGATCATACAAGTTTGCAAAAACATTCAAATGCATATAAAACCCTTCACTATATAATGCAGATTTAAGTAAAGCTACCCTTGAGCTCTTTAATCATTTGATTCTCTTTTCACTACCCCCTTATTCTAAAGTTCTTATACATTTGCCTTAAAATGAAATGCACAAAGAAAGTTTGCCCAATCAGTTCTTAAATAGCTTTGAACTATTTGAAATCTCAAACACACAATAAAGAAAATGTAACCTTTCAACAAAAATTACAAAGAAATTGAAAGTCATGCCTGATATTCTAAGAGTACAGTGAACTCCAAGGTTACTCTTTCACAATGGCAGAATAGCGCTCCAAGATCACTCTCTCACAATGGCACTCCACTATAGAAGATTTGCCCAGCAATGACTCTTAATTCTCACAAAGTATCACAGATTGTAATGCTGCAATTGCTTGTCAAATACTGTCCAAGTTCTCTATATCTTGCTCACTCAATATTTAGAAAATGTAGTAATATGGTAAATGTCTCATCACAGAAAAACAAAATTCTAAACTCAATGGCTTGCTAATCACAAACTTCCTAAAACTGATATCTTCAAAGAATGGTTGGGCGTCAATATATAGGGCCGAATTGCAACAGATTTCCACTTATGAAGGCATGCCAAATGACAACACAGTGCTCAGAAACAGTCAAAAAGACATTTGGCGGATTCTTTAACCCTAAGTCATCAAATTGAAGGTGATTCGACCTCCTTAGAGCCAGCAAGAGAAGAATTTTTCAACTTTCATGGCGGATTTTCGACAGCTCAAGATATTCTCCAGATTTTAGGTTAATTTGATATTATTGTTTTGAAAAATTCGTTTCAAATGATATGTCGAGCCTGCATCAATCCAGGTTACTATTTCAGGCGTCTGAAGAACAATATTCGCGTCATGAGATCCGCATTTGGGTTATTCTCTAGACCAGGTCGCAGCCTTTGCACGAACCAGATGCGTCTTTACCAGATGCGCGATTTCCTTTTTCACGTCTCTTTCATTTTCACGGGATTGACTCTTTTTAAAAACGTATTTTTCCCTTTTTCAAATGTTTTACCTTTACACTAAGAAGTATTTTCTATTTCAAATATTTAACTCTCAATATTTCGATTTCCCAATTTGAATCAAAATCAAATATTTCCTTTTTAATGTCATCAAATGTAATATTCACGAGTTTTGATGTGTATCAATAAAAACATCAAGTATTTGATACTTCCTTCATATTTAACTTATTTAAATATTTTTAAAGTAACTCAAAGTAAAAATCGTTTTATAAATTTACCAAGGTATTTTAAATTTATATAATTCACATTTCAATATTATTCATTTATATATTTTATCACATATATATTTCAATTAAGTGTAATATTTTAAATATATAAATATATATATTTTCCGACATTACATCGTGATGTATATATATATATATTTATATATATATAAATATTACCTTAATATTAATATATATATTTAAATATATAACTATATAATACATTTACATAGGTATTTATGTATTTATGTATATATATATTCATAATATAATCACATTGTTAATATATACATTAATACATAAATATTTATGTAATTTTGCTAGGCAATATTATTAGATATTATTTTCATTACAGATATCAGGCGGAACGAGTACATATATACACTTGCGTTTACGTATGTATGCATACATGCATGTCAACACGTGTATGAGCATATCCGTCTGCTTAACATACACATGTATTGATATGTCTGTACATATAAATACGTGTTCACAATGTATAGATGTATGTGCGTTCTCAATCAATCATTAACACATAACTTTTCACATCATTCATACTTGAGTCATTGCATAGGAAGTCTAACGTTTAAACAATCACCTCCCTAAAGCATAAAGAAGTGAATTCAGAATCCTTATGGTCAATAAACAAGCCTATGGATGACTTACCGTTATCTCGACAAACAGACTTGGCTTACTCAATCTATAGAATGTGTGTATGCTCAATTTGGTAATTGTTACTGTTTACCCGACCAAGTTCCTCCCCGAATGATGTCTCTCCTCTGTCCGGAGGAACAGTCTTCGTACCTGCACACCATGACATGACATCGACAGTCATATACTGACAACAAGGCAGTTTGCATAAAACATTATAAAAAGTTAGATTAACATTATTCCATAACTGTATGCAACATTTAATCAAAACTAAATCATTTAGAAGTAACAATCAAATGAAACCATCATTTAAACAGGACTCATTCATTTAATAATGAGATCAACCATGTTTTATTCATCATCAAGATTCAAACATTACATTCCAATGGCCCTATGCAATAGTAGCTATAATAAAGGGATGTAACATGGTTTCTATTCGTTGGTAGCGATTTC
>VDFB02300909.1:0-24457 GCA_007258455.2 Sequoia sempervirens
TGGCTTCCATTTTGTGGTGATGCTTGAAATGCAATAAAATAGTTAATGTTATGTAGCTTATGTTGTTTTTCATAAGGAATTATTGATTTTTATTCTCTAGCTTATGCTATAATGTTTCATTTTTGATAGGGTGTTGTTGAAAAAATAATTTTCCCGTGTGTGGGGTTTTTTTGGGTTTTTTTGCATGGGTTATTCACTGTGAATTCTTCTGTTCTATGGGTTTTTTCATCTTGTTTTCTATTGAAACAAATGTTGTATCATTTATGGTTTCCATAACTCCAACAGTTTCCAACATTGAATAATAGGTCTTCCACTTTGATTTGTGTGGTTGCAAGGGAATTAAACAGTTTATGTTATTTTTGCTAAGGAATTGTTTAGAAAGATTTGGCTATATTGTTTCATTTTGCATAAGGAACTATTGAAAATATAATTTGTGTGCATGCAGGTTCTTATTTATTTTTATTTTTTGCACATGGTTTTGTTAATGTGAATTCTTTTGTTCTGTAGGTTTTCCATCTAGGACACTATTGAAATCATTATTTTTTCATTTTTGGCTTTTTTTTTGTGCCAATGGTTGCAATGAAGTAAAATAGTTATTGTTATAGTGTTTATACTATTTTCCATAGGGCATTTTTGAGTGTTGTTCTCTAGCTTTGGCTATATTATTTCATATTTGATTCATAAAAAAATAGAATTTTTTTATAGATTTTATGTTGTTATCCATAAGGAATTATTGAATATTGGTCTATAGCTTTGGCCATATTATTTCCTTTCTAATAAGGTGTTGTTGAAAAAAGAATTTCCTAAGTTGTTGAAACAATTATTGTTTCATTTAAGGCTTCCATTTTGTGGTGATGGTTGCAACCCTACATAGTTTACGTTGTTTTCAATAAGGCATTGTTGGCCATTCTTCTTTACCTTTGGCAATATTGATTCATTTTCTATACACAATTAAATTTGGCTATATTGTTTCATTTCCGACAAGGTGTTGTTCAACAAATAATTTTCTAGGTTGTCATTTGTGCCATAGAAAAATGGCCCCCTATCATTTTAATTTCCTTTTAGGTTTTGGTCCATGGTGTTGGATCTATGTTTCTTTGATTTTATGTTGTAACATGGCTTTAACATGCTTCTTTAGGTACTAAAATTCAAAGAATGACGTCTTGTGAAGGTGTTGTGAAGTACATTGTAAAAAAAATCTACATTCTCTTAGACTCTATTAATTACAATTAACCTAAAAATCACCTTTTCAACACTAAACAAGTCTGATTTTGAAGTGTTGTAAATTCTTGTAACAAAATTTCATGTTTTTCTAGGCATATCTTCACTATTTACACCTTTCTCATGCTAATTGGTCCCTTTATACCCTTATATGACTTAATTAAGTGTATTTTTGAATGTTATCCCAACAAACAACATTAAATACAACATTTTTCCTAGCACATGTTTTTAGGTCCTAGGTGGGACTCATTCACCATGGGTGGAGAATGAGCCCCCCTTGGCCCCAAATTCAAAATATTTTAAATTTCATTTTAGGATTTCATTCAAAATTACTTGATTTCTTCCTGTTATGAGGTGTTATGAGGTATGAATGGATACTAAGGCATAGTAATTGTATAAATAAGTGATTTTCACCATATTTTAACCCCCATTCATCAAGTTCAACTATCCACCTATTCACTCAAGCATTCAAGCATTTTACATAATCTTTTCAAGCAATATTCAATAACATTGAAGTAGCCATTGACATTACTTCATACTTGCATCATCAAGGGTTAGGTAAGTTGATAGCACTTGCATGTTATTACTTTATCTTTCTCTTTCATTTCATTATATTTTCAAGGGTTTAATTACCAAAAGTGGAGTTTGACCAAGGAAAACCCTTATTCACCAACCATTAATCATGTTTCCCCTATTGCATGTTTATTTGCATCCCTTTGTATGTAGATTTGACAAAATTTTAGGTGTTGAAGATTGATTTCCAAGTCAACTAGGTCCCTCAAGTCAACTTAAGTCAAATTCAACCTTGGAGAGAGCTATTTGTCCATTTTCTGTAGAACTGACTTTGACAACCCGACAACCAGACATGTAATACCCCTCATGTTACTGCTTGATTCTTGACATTCTCTGTGGTTTTTTGTTTGGCACATTGTGATTTTGATGATACTGTTGATATTATGTTGTGGTAGCTTAGACTGTTATTGATTATATACTCTTATGTTACCATGGATATTATGATGATATTTTATTACAATTGTTTTGATGAAATTATTTGGAATGCAGTAGTCTAGAGGATAGTAATTGATGATATTGATGCAAATTAATGTAAATTTATAATGCTTTAGATGATGATATGTTTTGGTGAGGGGACAGGTAGCATCACTCGTTCGCGAGTGCCCTGCTACACTGCGAATCCTTCTCACGATGCTTTGTAATTGATTATATGTATATATGTTGTGTATCACCTTGTTGGATGCAAGCTTTGCAGGAATAAGACTCGATTCCACCTATTTCGATAGGTCTGGGAGAGCATTGTACCAACCCAATGGCAGGAAGTTGAACAAAGGTGACATGGAAGTAACTCTGTTCCAAAGTGTCAACTGTCTTGCACCTTTTTGGTTTTGTGCGTCTTGGTCATAGCCACTTTGTTGTTACATTTGTCTTGGTATGTTATTGTGCTTTCATGACTTATCTAATGTGGTGTATGATTTTATATTGTGATTTAAATAATTAAACGATTAATAAAATAAAGCATAAAGTAATTAATGAATAAATAAATAAATAAATGTTGTAGTAGTTTGCAGAAATATTAAATTTGTTTTGAAGAAAATTTTGCAAATGGTTGATTTTAATTATTTTAATATGCATGTATTTATTTAATTTGGTTATGGAAATGATAAATTAATAAATAAATAAAAAGCTCAATCTTTGTGGATTCGAATGTATTTGAATTTTATTTTTGGAGAAGTGACTTTTGGTATTCACTGGAAGTGGAAAAGGAAGAGACTTTTTGTGTGAGATTTTATTTAGAGGATTTTTGAGTTGGTAGGGGGTTGCATTATCTTTCCAACAGATTTTGGGAGAAATTTGGCAGTCAATTTTCCTATTATAGTATTGCATTCTTTTATTATTCAGAGAATTCATTGAGGAATAAGATTTGAGTTGACTGAGGATCTTGGAGCTACTGCTAGGAAACAATCGTTGGCAGAGGATTGGAATGGCAAGAGGGATAGAGCTTCTACAGATCTTCTTCAAACACAGGACGCCGGGTTCTTTTCTTATTTATTTGTTGTAGCATCAAATAAATAGCAATTGATAGGAATTGTTTCACTGTGTATGAAAGTTTCATTTGGGGTTGGAATTCAAATGTTTGTGGAAAGAAAATCTATAGGGTTGTTGTTTAATCAACGGAAATTTAACTGGGGATCGGGATTGCTGTTTGTTAAAATGGAATTTGGTTGGGTTCTAGACTGTCAATTATTAGATTGAAATTTCTGGGAGCTTGGGACTGTTGTTTATTTAAATGAAATTATTTGTTGGGTTTTTGCTGTTGATTATTAAAATGAAACTATGATTGTAATTCTGGAAATAACCAGTAGTACTGTAGCTTTGTCTGGAAAATATAATAACTCAACTTAAGAACAATCTCTTTACTGGGAAAACTAGGTTGTGTATACTCTTGTTTATATATAATCATGCACAGAAAAATTGTACAGTGTTTATCTTTCTCTATTTTTGAAGTATTCAAAATACAATATATATATATGTATATATATATATTATATTTGATATATACGTATATATATATATCTATATATATATACCCACATATATTTATATATACATTTACAAATGTTGAATGTAAATTTAATTATTTTTGAAACTCGCCAAATTCCGTCAGTTTATTTTATGTTGTTTGATATTAATAAACCACCGACTGAGTGGTGGTTCAGCCTCGGCCGTACCCACCACCCAGCCGGGGTTGGCACCCGTGCGGCAGTCTCCAGACTGTCCACGAAGTCCTACGGACTGCTGCGAACAGTCCGTAGACTGTCCGCAGCTGGGTGTAAACCCCGTGGCTTTTGATAGCATGTGTCCATTCAAAAAAAAATATAAACTATAAAATACGCGCTTTACTTTTCTTTTAAACGAAAATTCATGTTTTGATTTTTAATATATGCATTTATAAATATATATATATATCATATATTTATTATTTAATTTAATTATATTTTATGTCACAATTTCTCTGTTATATTTATTTAATTAAATTCTGTCTGTAAACAAATTGTTTCACTTTCTGGTATGAGAAATTTTTTATTAGAGTGGAAATGTGAAAGGAATTTCTATTAATTTGTTAAATTTTAAACTTGATAGGATAATATAGTAAAAAGGCAGATTGGGAACATATATCAGCATTGATTGTTTAATTCTTTATTTTAATATGTGTATGGTAGAAATGGAATTTAATATAGGAATTGAATAAGTTATCTTTTATTTTTATTTTGTGAAATTGTAGTCTTGTAGACTTGTGGGTTTTGGACATTGTTAGTTCTTTGATGTGGGAACCCTTTTTTTGTTAGTGCTTTAGTCTTCCAGAGGATTGTGATTTTGTTGAATTTATATCTCTTCACTTTGAGTTTCTGTTAAGTTAAGAATGGGGTGTACCGAATTATGAGATTTTGTTATGGTACTTCAATTGCGAGATGAGTTATGCCTCTGTAATATTTTGTTGTTGCATTTCGATGTTTAAGATTGGAATGGTACAACCCCTGTTTCTTTTTGGTTTTGGTTGGGTCTCTAGGGAGAGTGGCTCCTCGTGGGGGCCGGCGCCCCGTTTAAGGGGAAGGGCTCAAGATAACCCACAAGTGAGTTAGTAAACAAGTGAAAACCTAATAATTAACTTAGGAGGGTTGGGTAGTAATATCATTACAAGATTTTAAAATGGATGCCTCGACTTCATTAGTGCTTCCGCAGACTAATGGAAGGCTGAGAAGGCCGTGGTTGGCAAGGTCGTGACCTCATCTTCACGAGAGGTCTACGGCTCCACATGAGTCACCCTATGGACTGGTGCCTCCAGTTGGGAGGAAGGGCACAGGATAGCCATAGATGGGACCGGACACCTCTAGTTGGGAGGAAGAGCACAGGATAGCCCATGTAGGACTATGCGATGACACTCTCCCCTAGTTGCCCATGTGTTTTATTTTATTGTGTTCCTCTGGAAGGGGGTTATGGGAGTTGGTTTGGATTGTTGATTAAATCAATTTAAATTGATTTATGATTTAATGTCTTAATACATCTTTGGTGTACTTTGTGGTTTTATATGATCTCATTGTTGTTTAGATCTTGTACTCTTATGGTGTTATTGTACGATGTTATTATTTGTTTCATTGTAATTTGGAGTATTGTGTTATGGTTCTATGTTGGTACTTTTTGTATACTTGTACGTCAGTCTTGGTCAGTTGACATTCTTGGTCAGAGTTACTTCTCTGTCACCTCTTAGCACGGGGGTGGTCAGGTGGAACATGCTCCGCACACCGTTGGGTTCCCCATCAGCGTTCGTTGGCACAGTCTCATCCTTTTGAAGAATTGTACTAGTTGATCTTCATGTATTTTGATAATCTTGTATATTGTATTCATCCCACATGATTGGGAATCTTGATGTAAATTATGTATGGAGATGTGTATTTAAAAGAAGTTGTAATATAAATTTCAATCTTGTATCCTTATTTGGTTATGTTATTCCTCATGGTTTTACCTTATGATGGAATCTATATATATATATATATCTAATGTTGTGATTATTAGTTCCTTTTGATATCTCATGAGTTGATGTTTTGTAATGTTTATTTTTTATGTGACCTCGTGTGCCCCAAAGAACATAGTCAGTTAAGTTATTGTACTATATTGAAGTTATGTTCATATACATGATTATTTGAGATTGGTTATATTGATTATTGTTGTTCTTTTAAAAAAAAAAATATTTGCGTTCTTTATTTGATTGTTCTTTGGGGCTTGCACGGAAGGCGTTACAACTTGGTATCAGAGCCAAGGTTGCAAACATTGGGGTCTCTGGGTAGTATTGTCCATTAGGAAACCTTTGTGTTTTGCTCTTGAGCTCTTATGTACCTTTGTCTTGTTGTGCAAAAGCATTCCTAGAGGCATAGGTAGAGGTAGGGGTAGAGGTCGAGGAAGAGGCTGAGGTGGTGGCCATGGGGTCAACCAACTGAATCCTTCACCACCAAGTTCTCACGGTCCTAAGTATGAGGAGCAACAAAATTCTTAGAACAATTTGTCAGGTGGCGGACAAATTTCGGAACAGCCGGGGTTGGATGGTCAGTTGCAGCATCTTCTGGGTGAGCTTCTTGATAGATTGGGTCCTAGACCTGATGGGGATCAGCTGGTTGAGAGAGAAAGAGAAAGGTCTCCAAGGCATAGGGGAGCTGCAGTTGAGCAGGATACATTATTAGCAGGTCATATGAGGGATTTAATGAGAGGTCATCCACCTACCTTCGATGGCTCTGGAGGAGGGTTGGAAGCTGAGACTTGGTTAATTGATTTGGGCCAATGCTTCACAATGCACCCCTATAGTAGTAATACCAAGGCTCGATGTGCTGTTATGCATTTGCAGGGTTTCACGTCCACTTGGTGGCAGCTTGAGGAGCAGAAGTTGCATATGGATATCAATATGGTCAGTTGGGAGTTTTTCTTGGAAAGGTTCAGGGTTCGCTTCCTCTCAGATCATTGGAGGTAGCGTAGGGTAGATGAATTCCACGATCTTAAACAAATGGCAATGTCAGAATAGTTTGAGTGACACTTCTATGAACTAAAATAGTACGCAGGGATTAGCCATGATGAAGGGATGTTGGTTCAGCACTTTGTTCGGGGTTTGAACACACACATTAGTGGTGGTGTAAGGCTCTTCGAACCTAAGACCATGGAAGTTGCTATCGAGAAGGCTCGCTTGGTAGAGGAAAAATTGGCTATGGCCTTGGGTGGTCATGTAGGAGTACAGATTGGTAGTGTGCCCACTCCTAGAGCTGGTTCTCAAGGGGGTCAGACACAGTCAACATGGCCTTCTAAGAGTCGTTATGGGCCTTCAAGAGGGGGTCAGCAACATCAATCTCAACCGAAGCACAAGAATGCTACTTCTCAACAGGGTGGTCACTTTCAGTTTCGCAGGGATCAGAACCAGAATTGTGCACGTCAGGAGTAGCCTGCTTTGAGTTTTTAGTCTCCACCTAGTCGTGGGACCTTCCAGCAATCAAATGCTCCATCTGGGGGAAGAGGTTTTGGTCGAGGTTCTGGATGTTTCTCGTGTGGGCAGCAAGGGCATATTGCTAGGATGTGTCCTCAAAAGAGCGCTTCAGAATTTAGTTAGAAACTAGCTATGTCTGAGCCGATAGTGGGAGACATAGGGAAATCTCACCGAGTCTTCGCAACAGTGGATAATTGATAGGCATATCATCAAAGCACCATCATTGAGACTACAGGTTCATTACATAAGTTTAACATTTCAGTACTTTTTGATTCTTGTGCATCTGATTCTTTTATCTCTCCTTTAGTTGTTGAGCGATGTAAATTGGGGGCAATAAAGCAAAGCAAAAAGTGGCAGGTTGAATTAGCTTCAGGATCCAAGGTTGTGGTCAAGAAGTTGGTACAGGGTTGTAGGTTAGAGTTAGGGGCAATGTCAACTAGGGCGTACCTCATAATTCTTCCACTTGGTTCTTATGATGTCGTCTTGGGCATGGATTGGTTAAGCTCTCATCATGCTTTGATAGATTGTCGCCGTAAAGTAGTGCGGTGTGTGGATGATTTTGGCAAAGAGGTGGAAATTGTGGGTGTTCAGAGGCCTGTTTCCTTGAGAATGATCTCAGCTATGTAGTTAAAAAGGTGTTTTCATCAGGGTTGTCAGCTCTTTGCAGTATCGGTTAGTGACCTTGAGTCTGAGGGTAGCCGTGAAGTGTCTTTGAATGATTACCCTCTCCTTGCATAATTTTCTGATGCTTTTCCTAGTGGGATTCTTGGTATGACTCCTAGGTGAGAGGTGGATTTCAAGATAGATCTAGTGCCTAGAGCTGAGCCTATCTCTCGGGCTCCATACAGGATGACCACGCAGGAACTCCAAGAACTTTGTCTGCAGTTAGAAGAATTGTTAGCTAAGGGATTTATCTGCCCTAGTGTCTCTCCTTGGGGAGCACCACTGATCTTTGTCAAAAAGAAGGATGGTTCTCTCCGTCTTTGTATCGATTACCGGCAATTGAACAAGGTAACAGTAAAGAATCGTTATCCCCTTCCCAGGATTGATGATCTCTTTGATCAGATAAAAGGGGCAAAGGTATTTTCCAAAATGAACCTCAAATTAGGGTATCATCAGTTGCGGATAGCAGAGGCCGACATTCATAAAATTGCATTTCGTACTCAATATGGGCACTATGAGTTCACAGTGATGTCATTCGGGTTAACGAATGCACCTTCAGTCTTTATGAGTCTAATGAATGTGATGTTTCAAACCTACTTAGATAGGTTCATCCTCATGTTTCTTGATGATATTTTTATTTATTCTAATTCTATGGAGGAACATGAGGTGCACCTAAAGCAGGTTTTGCAGTGCTTAAGAGATAACCAGTTGTATGCCAATCTGGCAAAGTGTGACTTTTATAAGACTAAAGTTCAGTATTTGGGTCATGTGATTTCTGGTGAGGGAATTTCTATTGATCCTGCTAAAATCTAGGCTATCATGGATTGGCCCATGCCCACTAATGTCTCAGAAGTTCACAGTTTCATGGGATTAGCTGGGTATTATCGGCGGTTCGTGCAGGGCTTTTTGAGGATTGCGCATCCTATCACATCACTTCAGAGGAAAGGAAAGAAATTTCTTTGGACTAAGTAGTGTCAGCTAGCTTTCCAAACTCTTAAGGAAAAACTAACTAGTGCTCCAATTTTGGCAGTGCCAGATCCTTCAAGTGATTTCGTGGTTTGTATAGATGCCTCTTTGGAAGGTCTTGGAGCCGTATTGATGCAGGATGGAAGAGTGATTGCCTATGAATCTCAGAAACTAAAAGATCATGAACTCAATTATCCTACACATGATCTTGAGTTGGCTGCAGTTGTTCATGCTCTTGTGAGATGGAGGTACTTCTTGCTAGGGCACCGATTTGAGTTGCATATAGATCATCGGAGTTTGCAATACATCTTTATGCAGCCGAATTTGAATGCAAGGTAGAGGAGATGGATGGAATTTTTGTGTGAGTATGATTTTGAGGTTAAGTATATTCAGGGTAAGGAAAATGTGGTGGCTGATGCTCTAAGTCAGCATAGGCATGAGGTTTTTGCAATGTCTCTTGAGGTGGATTTGAAGAGTCAGATTCTTACGGCCCTTCCTTCAGATAGTTGGTATTCAGAGGTGAAAGATGAGGTAGAATCAGGTAGAGCTTTGGAGGGGAAATTTGTTGGTTATTCATTAGATTCGGATGGTGCTTTGCGGTTCTCTAGATGATTGTATGTACCTTCTACAGAGGGCCTTCGTACCTTGATTTTGACAGAAGGTCATTGGGCACCTTATGTGGCACATCCTAGAGTTAAGAAAATGTACGCGGATCTGCATGCGCTCTATTTTTGGTCAGGAATGAAGTAGGATATCCTTGACTTTGTGGCTCGATGTCTTGAATGTAAGAGAGTAAAGGCTGAACATCATCATCTAGTAGGATTGCTACAGCCTCACCTTATTCTGAAGTGGAAATGGGATGTTATTTCCATGGATTTCATTGTTGGGTTGCCTATGTCATCTATACGACATGATGCTATTATGGTAACTGTTGACAGATTGACTAAGGTAGCTCATTTTTCTCCTGTTTGATCTTCATATACGACATCTTATGTTGCTAAGGTGTTCATGAATGATATAGTTAGATTGCATGGGATACCATAGAGGATCATTTCTGATAGAGATCTGGTGTTCACGTCTACATTGTGGACATCTTTGTAGCAGTCTTTGGGAACTAAGTTGAATTTCAGCTCTGCCTATCATCCTGAGACTGATGGTCAAACTGAGAGAGTTAACCAGGTGCTTGAGGATATGCTTCATATGTATGTCATGGATCAGCAATCACGTTGGGAGGACTATCTATACCTGGTTGATTTTGCATATAACAATGGGTACCATAGCTCTATTGGTATGGCTCCTTTTCAGGCTTTGTACAGTTATCCTTGTCATACTCCTTTGAGTTGGGATCGATTGGAGGACAGGGTGCTTCTTGGACCCGAAATGCTTAAAGATATGGAGCAGCAGGTGGCTCACATTCAAGAGCATCTTGTAGCTGCTCAGGATAGACAGAAGAAGCATGCTAATGCTCATAGAGTTGATCGGCAGTTTGCAGTTGGTGATCGAGTGTTCCTTTGAGTGCACCTGCAGAAGAGCCCAATTCATTATGGAAAGGGTTTGAAGCTTGCGCCTCGCTTCGTGGGACCCTTTGAGGTGTTGGAGTGGATTGGACCTATTGCTTACCATTTAGCTTTGCCACCTAGTTTGTCGCGGATCCACGATGTATTTCATGTTTCTGTTCTTAGACCATATTTTCCTGATGTTACTCATGTTCTGGATTGGAATGCTCTTCAGGTCGAGGACGGGCAGCTGGCACTCGAGCCCGTGGCCGTGCTTCAGCGTCGGCAACTTACCCTCAGAGGCAGAGAGATTGATCAGGTGCGGGTTCAGTGGGACCCTAATGATGAGACTTCAGCTACATGGGAGGATGCCTCTCGTATCAGGGATTCTTATCCTTATCTTTTCACTGGCTTCTAGGAGTAAGCCAAATTTTAGGGGGGGAGGATGTAATACCCCTCATGTTACTGCTTGATTCTTGACATTCTCTGTGGTTTTTTGTTTGGCACATTGTGATTTTGATGATACTGTTGATATTATGTTGTGGTAGCTTAGACTGTTACTGATTATATACTCTTATGTTACCATGGATATTATGATGATATTTTATTACGATTGTTTTGATGAAATTATTTGGAATGCAGTAGTCTAGAGGATAGTAATTGATGATATTGATGCAAATTAATGTAAATTTATAATGCTTTAGATGATGATATGTTTTGGTGAGGGGGCAAGTAGCATCACTCATTCGCGAGCGCCCTGCTACACTGCAAATCCTTCTCACGATGCTTTGTAATTGATTATATGTATATATGTTGTGTATCACCTTGTTGGATGTAGGCTTTGCAGGAATAAGACTCGATTCCACCTATTTTGATAGGTCTGGGTGAGCATTGTACCAACCCAATGGCAGGAAGTTGAACAAAGGTGACATGGAAGTAACTCCATTCCAAAGTGTCAACTGTCTTGCACCTTTTTGGTTTTGTGCATCTTGGTCATAGCCACTTTGTTGTTACGTTTGTCTTGGTATGTTATTGTGCTTTCATGACTTATCTAATGTGGTGTATGATTTTATATTGTGATTTAAATAATTAAACGATTAATAAAATAAAGCATAAAGTAATTAATGAATAAACAAATAAATAAATGTTGTAGTAGTTTGTGGAAATATTAAATTTGTTTTCAAGAAATTTTTGCAAATGGTTGATTTTAATTATTTTAATATGCATGTATTTATTTAATTTGGTTATGGAAATGATAAATTAATAAATTAATAAAAAGCTCAATCTTTTGTGGATTCGAATGTATTTGAATTTTATTTTTGGAGAAGTGACTTTTGGTATTCACTGGAAGTGGAAAAGGAAGAGACTTTTTGTGTGAGATTTTATTTAGAGGATTTTTGGGTTGGTAGGGGGTTGCATTCTCTTTCCAATAGATTTTGGGAGAAATTTGGCAGTCAATTTTCCTATTATAGTATTGAATTCTTTTATTATTCAGAGAATTCATTGAGGAATAAGATTTGAGTTGAGGGAGGATCTTGGAGCTACTGCTGGGAAACAATCGTTGGCGGAGGATTGGAATGGAAAGAGGGATAGAGCTTCTACAGATCTTCTTCAAACACAGGATGCCAAGTTCTTTTCTTATTTATTTGCTGTAGCATCAAATAAATAGCAATTGATAGGAATTGTTTTGCTGTGTATGAAATTTTCATTTGGGGTTGGAATTCAAATGTTTGTGGAAAGAAAATCTATTGGGTTGTTGTTTAATCAACAAAAAATTAACTAGGGATCGGGATTGTTGTTTGTTAAAATGGAATTTGGTTGGGTTCTGGACTATAAATTATTACATTGAAATTTCTGGGAGCTTGGGACTGTTGTTTATTTAAATGAAATTATTTGTTGGGTTTTTGCTGTTGATTAATAAAATTAAACTATGATTGGAATTCTTGAAATAACCAGTAGTACTATAGCTTTGTCTGGAAAATATAATAACTCAACTTAAGAATAATCTCTTTACTGGGAAAACCGGGTTGTGTATATTCTTGTTTATATATAATCATGCACAGAAAAATTGTACAGTGTTTATCTTTCTCTATTTTCAAAGTATTCAAAATATAATATATATATGTATATATATATTATATTTCATATATACGTATATATATATATATATACCCACATATATTTATATATACATTTACAAATGTTGAATGTAAATTTAATTATTTTTGAAACTCGTCAAATTTCGTCAATTTATTTTATGTTGTTTGATATTAATAAACCACCGACTAAGTCATGGTTCGGCCTTGGCTGTACCCACCAACCAGCCAGGGTTGGCACCTGTGCGGTAGTCTGCGGACTGTCCATGGTAGTCCTATGGACTACTGTGAACAGTCCATAGACTGTCCGCAGCCGGGTGTAAACCCTGTAGCTTTTGATAGCCCGTGTCCATTCAAAAAAATATATAAACTATAAAATACACGCTTTACTTTTCTATTAAACAAAAAATTCGTGTTTTGATTTTTAATATATGCATTTATAAATATATATATATATATCATATATTTATTATTTATTTTAATTATATTTTATGTCACAATTTCTATGTTATATTTATTTAATTAAATTTTGTCTATAAATAGATTGTTTCACTTTTTGGTATGAGCAAAATTTTATTAGAGTGGAAATGTGAAAGGAATTTCTATTAATTTGTTAAATTTTAAACTTGATAGGATAATATAGTAAAAAGGCAGATTGGGAACATATATCAGCATTGATTGTTTAATTCTTTATTTTAATATGTGTATGGTAGAAATGGAATTTAATATAGGAATTGAATAAGTTATCTTTTGTTTTTATTTTGTGAAATTGTAGTCTTGTAGACTTGTGGGTTTTGGACATTGTTAGTTCTTTGATGTGGGAACCCTTTTTGTGTTAGTGCTTTAGTCTTCTAGAGGATTGTGATTTTGTTGAATTTATATCTCTTCACTTTGAGTTTCTGTTAAGTTAAGAATGGGGTGTACCGAATTATGAGATTTTGTTATGGTACTTAATTTGCGAGATGAGTTATGCCTCGTGTAATATTTTTTTGTTGCATTTCAATGTTTAAGATTGGAATGGTACAACCCCTATTTCTTTTTGGTTTTGGTTGGGTCTCTAGGGAGAGTGGCTCCTCATGGGGTCCGGCACCCCGTTTAAGGGGAAGGGCTCAGGATAACCCACGAGTGAGTTAGAAAACAAGTGAAAACCTAATAGTTAACTTAGGAGGGTTTGGTAGTAATATCATTACAAGATTTTAAAATGGACTCCTCATCTTCATTAGTTCTTTCGCAGACTAATGGAAGGCTGAGAAGGCCATGGTTGGCAAGGTCGTGACCTCATCTTCATGAGAGGTCTACGGCTCCACATGAGTCACCCTATGGACCAGCGCCTCCAGTTGGGAGGAAGGGTACATGATAGCCATAGATGGGACCGTCGCCTCCAGTTGGGAGGAAGAGCATAGGATAGCCCATGTAGGACTATGCGATGACACTCTCCCCTAGTTGCCCATGTTTTTTATTTTATTGTGTTCCTCTGGAAGGGGGTTATGGGAGTTGGTTTGGATTGTTGATTAAATGAATTTAAATTGATTTATGATTTAATGTCTTAATACATCTTTGGTGTACTTTATGGTTTTGTATGATCTCATTGTTATTCAGATCTTGTACTCTTATGGTGTTATTGTATGATGTTATTATTTGTTTCAATGTAATTTGGAGTATTGTGTTATGGTTCTATGTTGGTACTTTTTGTATACTTGTACGTCAGTCGTGGTCAGTTGACATTCTTGGTCAGAGTTACTTCTTTGTCACCTCTTGGCACGGGGGTGGTCAGGTGGAACGTGCTCCGCACACCGTTTGGTTCCCCATCAGCATTCGTTGGCACAGTCTCATCCTTTTGAAGAATTGTACCAGTTGATCTTCATGTATTTTGATAATCTTGTATATTGTATTCATCCCACATGATTGGGAATCTTGATGTAAATTATGTATGGAGATGTTGTGTATTTAAAAGAAGTTGTAATATAAATTTCAATCTTGTATCCTTATTTGGTTATGTTATTCCTCATGGTTTTACCTTATGATGGAATCTATATATATATATATATATCTAATGTTGTGATTATTAGTTCCTTTTGATATCTCATGAGTTGATGTTTTGTAATGTTTATTTTTGATGTGACCTCGTGTGCCCCAAAGAACATAGTTGGTTAAGTTATTGTACTATAATGAAGTTATGTTCATATACATGATTATTTGAGATTGGTTATATTGATTATTGTTGTTCTTTTAAAATATATATATATATATATTTTTGTTCTTTATTTGATTGTTCTTTTGGGCTTGCATGGCATGGTTTACAAGACATTTCAAGATCTAGTGTTGTAGAGTTGTCTTGTGATCATTTTTCCCCTATTATATGTTTATTTGCATCCCTTTGTATGTATATTTGACAAGATTTTAGGTGTTGAAGATTTATTTCCAAGTCAACTATATGCTTCAAGTCAACTTACGTCAAATTCAAGCTTGGAGAGTTATTTTTCCATTTTCAATAGAACTGACTTCAACAAGCTAACAAGTAGACACTTTGAGATCTGGTGTTGTAGAGTTATCTCTTTATTTTAAAGAAAAATTGCAAGAGGACTGATTCATCACCTATGGAAAATGAGTCCCACCTTAGGACTAAAAATCTTAATTTTGTTAGATTCTGGATACCGACAGATAGAAACCAGCTCTTGACACTTTTTCACCAGTAGGAGGACTGATTCGCCACCCTAGGTGAATGAGTCCCACTATGAAAAAAAATGATTTCATCCAACATCCAAAACATTCTACAATCATCACATTTTTTCCAAGTGCACTCTAATTTGACCCATCTCTTTCTATTCTACATATTTCATTCATTTTCTTCATCATTTGCATATCACAATTTGTTTTCAAAAATAGCTTTGATTTCACGTTTGCATTCATTTTCATCCATTTGGATTAGTCAATTTCATTTATTCATCTTAATTTATATTAAAGAACATTGCATACATGCTGATTTGAGTGATTCATAAGCATTTTTGACACCAAAAATCTATGTTTCACTATTGAAACCATTATTTTTACATTTAAGGCTTCAATTTTGTGATGATGGTTTTAATGCTATACAGTTTATGTTTTTTTCCATAAGGAATCATTGACCATTATTGTCTAGCTTTGTCTATATTATTTCATTTTTTATATGTAGTTAAATAGTGCATGTTATAGAGTTTATGTTGTTATCTGTAAGGCATTTTCAACTATTGTTATATAGCTTTGGCTATATTTTTGTTTTTGTTATAAGGAATTGTTGATACCAATATCATTTCATTTATGCTTTCCATGTGGTGCTGATGAATGGAAGGAAATTTAATAGATTATGTTGTCAGGATTGTTTTTTCCTCGGGCTCTTGCATGTGTTTGTTGCTATGAATTCTTTTGTTTTGTTGTTATGCCCATCTTATCCATTGTTTAATTTATTTTCTTGTTATGCTACGAGCTTGTTCTATTTTTTTGGGAATATCTTGATTAGAATAAAATATCCTATCCAAATTTATGCGTAAACTAATACATTGTATAAATTAATATGTTAATTTTTTTCCATTGCAACTAATTGTGGTACAAGAAAATTGAACACCTGAATGCAACATACCTTTGAATTTAATTAAACGTATTAACTCAAGAATTTCTAAGAACTTCAATATATAATAGTATGGTTATGCACCAATAAACCAAAAATTAATTCATGATAGCTTTATCACAGTCAATAACCAACCAATAATAAATGTGATCCCATGTCATGTCTAACTCGGACAAAGAAATAATTTTAAACTATTCATCAATACCTTCACTATTTATTGATATTTGAAGAGCAATCTTCTTTCCATGGTCATCAAGAAAAAATATTTCCTAGTTTTAAAGATGTTTGTGTGAAATGTGGGAATTATTAGTAAATCAACACAAACCTTAATGAAATAAATTATATGAAAGATTTGAATCAAATAAACTACTCTATTTTGCAGTTGAGCAAATCTTTTAAGAAGATTTCATTGTCCTCTATTATCAAGGATTTATTAAACCATGTTGACTCTCAAATTTTTGTATGTGCACTTATTGTTATTAAAATGACAACATTAGTCTAAACAAGATTGATATTCAACATGCAAGACAAAAAAAATCCTACATGAAACTATATGTTTAAAATGATAATGGATACTATGATGAATGGATTATGGCATTATATTATTCAAGGTAGATACTATGGTATGGAGCTAGGATGATTCTACATATGCTCAAATGCTAACTATGAATATGCTAATCTAAAATGCAACTATGATGCAAAGTATAACATAAAATGCAACTATGAAGCAAAGTGTTATTCTAATATGTAACTATGATGCAAAACATGATATGAAATGTAACTATAAGACTCCAAAATCTTGCAATGCTCAAAATAAATTATTGCATGTTAAATCTACTAAAATGTGGATGGAAGATACAATGACAAAGGGTTGTATTTATAGGCTCTTTCAAGCACCTTGTGATGTTGCAATGATCTACGGTCCAAATTCAAGCAAGAGGGATGAACATTGGAGATGGATAGAATCAAGAAGGTATCCCCTTGACCAAAGACAACATTCCAAATGGATGGAGGAATCTCTTGACCAATAGGCAACATGCAAAATGGATGGAAGAATAAACTATGGGAAGAAAAGACCCTGTGTCTAAAAAATTGGTTGAAGAAGTGTGTGAGGAATAAGCCATGTGTTTAAAATTGGTTGAAGATAATTCTAATTTAAAAATTAGAATTACTTAATTTCATGTGACCTTGGTGAGCTGGCATAAAAAATTTGTAGACAAGTGCTTGAATTCCTAATCAGGATTAGTGAAACTTAATTAAATAAAAAAAACTTATGAAATTTGTTTATTTAGTTAACTTAGAAGAATATGATTTCAAATTTGGAGAAATAAAGAATATGAAGAATATAAATAAATTGAGATTTTATTTATACCTAGTCGAATATTAATTAAATAACTCAGAGTATTTAATTAATTAAATAACTTAGAATATTTAATTAATTAAATGTCATGACCTATTTTAGGTGTATACATTTTTCCCCTCTTTGAATTAATGTGTTTACACATTACTTCAAATAAAATTTGATACCTATGTCAAGAAAAAAAAATTGATGTCCCAAATGTTGATTTTTAGATGATGACGAATATATGCCCCCTTGGGAGATAAATTGGCGAATTTTTGAATTTTTAGGATTTTTCAAAATTTTGAAAATTTTTGATGATTTTTTGATGATTTGATGATGATCTCAAAATTTTATATGTCAAAAATGATTTATCTCACAAAAATGAGATTGAAGCCACTAGGTGAGAATTTGATTAATTAAATCCCCTTTGAAAAATAAAAATAAAACAACCTTATGAAATGCCACTTAATTAACCTCTAAAAGGTTAAAAAGTTGATTAGAAAGTTCATTTGTGTATTTTTTGATTTGAAATATTTGTGAGAGAGTGATTGAGCATTTTGGAGTAGAATGGTGATCCCCTACCAAATGCACCAGTTCAAGTGAGTCAGGTGGCACAATTTCCTAGCAACATACAAAGCTCTAGTGAGTACCCCGAAAAGCACCTTGTATTTCATGCATTGAATTTCCTACTTATTTTTCTTTTAAATCATATTTTCAAATATTTTAGTGCATAGTTTTGATTAGCACTTAGGGTGTCCAAAGTAGCACATAGGATAGATGATTTAGCACATAGGACAAAGTAGCACATAGATGACCTGAACTGGCACATAGATCAACTGTTTTAGCAGATAGAGTGAATTGGCACATAGGTCAACTGATTTAGTGCATAGATTAAATGTAATAGTGCATTGGGTATTTTGACCTATCAGAACTCTATTCTGGAACATCAATGAAATGTTCTAGTGCATAGAGTAAATTGGTGCATTTAAGGTCTACTATAGTGCATTGATGCATTTCTCTAGCACATAGAGGGTTTTAGCGCATTGGAGCACTATTTTAGTGCATTGGGTAAAACTAATGATTTTTTTGTTTACTCCTTATTTTTTATGATGTTTTATCATGTTAGTCTATGATTTGATGATGATTGATAATTTTGATAGGTTAGATGTCCATTGATCTCATGATAGGTCAGATTCCCTTATAGGATGATGATAATTTACCTCATGATAGGCGAGGTTGATTTGATTGATTTGATAAACCTCATGATAGGTAACATGCATTGATTGATTTGATAAACCTCATGATAAGCAAGGTTCATTGATTTATTTGATAAACCTCATGATAGCTAAGGTTGATTTGATTGATTTTGATGCTCACAAGAGATAATTAGATTGATAGGTTGATTGATTTTGATTGATATTGATTGCTTGATTGATTGATTTATGATTTTGTGATAATAGGAGCCTATCACTAGTTTACATATCAGAGAGTGGTTCCTAAGGACTTGGGATCTAATTCACCATTTGACATAGCCTGAGATAGGTGTTATTACATAATGTGGGTTGTCATCTCTCATCGATATGCCCCAGATCAAGATCACTAGGGGTTTATTGACAACCTTGGCTAAGTGGTGGCATAGTGAACATAACACTTTTCATTTTCCCATTGGTGAGATCATTGTTGCACCAGATGATGTATATTAGATTCTATGGATTTTGGTGGTGTGAGAGATGGTTATATATGATGTATAGGATCTAGGTGGGAACAATGCACTGTGGTGAGTGTTCTAGGATGATCACATATGCAAATATGAGATTCCCTGGAGGGACATGGTTGATGTGTATGCAATATTTCCCTTTGTACTAGCTAGTTTTATTGGAGGGCTTCTTTGTCCTGATCATAGGTCAAAGGGAATCTTAGTTGGATGGGGTAGGATTTTAGAGAGTATGATCATTTACTCGACTAGATACACATGGGGTTGTTGTTTGCTACCCCATCTATACCATGATTTACACTAGGTGATCTATCTAAGTGGGGATAGTATATCACAAGGAGTCACATTGCTCTAGGTCTAGGCCTGGGAGCATATAGTGACAAATTGACTAGTAGGAGATAGAAAAAGGCCAGCCTTGAGGCCCTATGTTCATATCTATGTAGGTTGACTTGCTCAGGTTAGGCTAGGAAAGTTGGGGTATTGGAGGAGGGATCTTGATAATCTAGAGGATGTTTGGTGGAGACACTATGTTGATTGTGAGTCGTTGCCTGAGGATGACACATAGATGCCATTTTTTTACTCAATGTATCTTATTAGTCAGGCTCACTTTTTCATTGATAGGTTCATGTTATTGAGAGTATTAATACAATATGGTTAGGTTCAACTCATGCCCTAGGGTGTAGCTCATTATGTGTGACAATGGTAGGATGCAATAGAATGGGGGTCGTGTTTGTTATATGATGTGGTTAAGCACTTTTGAGAGTTGTAAACTATCATTTGGGGGGTGCATCTAGAGATCATAGATGCATCAATATTAGAGGATTATTTCATGTACATGCTTATTAATTTGTTCACATGGATCACAATTCTAGATAAGCTTGCACCATTTCTAGTAGAGGAGGAGGTAGGAGGTCATGGGCAGAGATGACAGAGAGAGGAGGTAGACGAGTAAGGAGAGGAGGAGGAGGAGGAGTCAAAGGAGGAGAGTAGTAGCAATAATGAATATGGAGATGGAGAGGAGGGTGATGGTGGTGATGATGGAGGTGATTGGGGAGGAGGGATAGGTCCCAATGTTAGAGAGATGAGAGTGCCTCAAAGAAGGAAATCCTTAGTTGCCCCATCATAGTAGTGGGTATAGATCAGATTGTCATCTCAGTAGTAGCAAACGTAGATTACTGCATTACATGCACAGGTGTAGATGTTGTAAGGAAAACTAGAGTACATACATTCTCTTCTAATGTAGGCTTAGGGGTAGGTGCAAACCTTGATGACTAAGAGGGATTCTACTGGGCAGCGGTTGAAACAAGTGTAGGTGTAGCTAGCACATATACAGGCCTAGGTATAGGGATAGGTGCAAGGACATATTGTTGCATTGGCCACTGAGAGGGATCTCCAGAGATGACAAGTAGAATAGGTTGAGGCCATTACCGAGAGGCTACAATAGGTTGCAATGGCTGTAGGTACATTAGATTACTTTAGAGATTTTTGTCACACTACATAGGAGGTTGAGTTCGACAAGAGACAATATCATGAGATGGTTCCTCCCAAGAGGTGGGAGAGCTTTACAAAGTCTTGGTTTGGTAGGTCCTAGTCTAGAACTATTAGTGTGGGTGTTACACAATTTCCTCCTAGAGATAAGAGAGATCCTAGTGAAGGTTGGTTGGGTGGAGGTACTAATCATGTGATGCCAACACCATTTTGAGGGAGCACAACATAGCTTTGGTTATAATTACAGATTTTGTATTATTTTAGACGTGATGTATACATTGTTGTATATAACATATTGATGAATGACCTCTTGTTTTCAAACTTTATGATACAACTCTATTTTTTATATTGATGTATCTTTCATACCTTTCAATATCCTTGTGCACTTTTGACATTCTTATTTTTGAGATTTTATGATATGTGGTGATGATTATGATCTATGTGTTGGTATGAAATATGATGATGGATGTCTATGATGCATTTAATTTCTATGTAATGTGAGATTCTATATGAAACTGATGATATGATATGCTATGAATGCAAATGTGTTATGATTCTATGATGATTTATGATTGATGCCTATATGATGCATGTGATGAATTTTATTATGCTAATGATATGTGATGCATTTGATGTTTTTGTAAATTTTCAATGCCAATAAATGATGCAATGAATAGATGAATGTTAAATGAAATGACTGTATGATGGTACCTAGTTTGATGATGATTATGGGATGTATGCAATGATGATACCTATATGAGATGAATTTTATTTTCCAATGATGATATCCTAATGCATGATGGATGATTTTGTATGTTTTATGGATTTATGCCAATGATGTTTTATGCTACATGAGATGTATTTGATTATGCATATAATATGTGATGATATGTGATCTTCATATTGATTATGTATGTATGTAATGATAATGAGATGTAATGATTATGTAAATGATGTTTATGATGTTTCATATTGATGATATGATTATGTCATGGAAATGATTATGCAAATGATTATGTTCTAGGGTCTTAAGCTTAAATGAGTGAATCTATCCAACTTACAAGAGTTGTAGGAAGGTTTCTGTCAATTGATTCTTTTTTAAATCAAGCTTCACAAAATATAACATATTTTCCCAATTCTTTTGGAAATCTGAAGAGACTCACTCATTTAAGCTTAGAGACCCATTTTCTTAATGCAACTATATGAAATGATTTGGATTATGTAAATGAGATGTGACACACATATTTTTGTTTTTTTTTTATGCAAATATTATGATGTGATGTATGGATGACTGAATGATGAGATACTTTTTCTAATGCATGCAAATGATGATGCAAATGATGTGTGTTTCTATAGGAGAATGATTTGTTTTTGGGAATGTAAAGTGTACTCAATCCATTAGTCCAAGAGATAACATCATTGTTGTAGCTTTGAAAACCCCATAAATATAGATTTAAACTAACATGGATGCAATCTACTCTAACCATGTAGATCTCATATGCAAAAGTTGTCATTCGTAGTAGTTGATTTGTTGTGATTTTTATCATCATTGGGAATTTTAAATGTTGAAAGTGAGTACAAGCATTGATGGCATATTTAGACAATGATGACCTGAGTACTACTTCCATGATGTTTGATAGTGCAAGTTAACACAAGCATCTAAGTATAATTAAATTGAGATGAATTGAGTATTGCTTGCATAAACAAACAAGAGTTAACTATTTTCCTATGCAAATTCGGAATGTCATTAGTGATACTTTGTAGAGAATGTCTCATGACAATTTATAGAGTAATAATGATCAACTCATAGACAACAGAAAAAGAAAAATTATACTCCTTCTTGACTCTTCTAGTTTGATACATCATTGAGGGGATCCAAAGATATGATAACAAAAAACAAAATACAACAATTGAATATTCAAGTTTAATGTGATAAACCCCTAATTCAGAACAAACATCATCCATTTGAAGTTTTCTTTTGGTTTGATTGATTTTGCTATTTTGATTTCGATAGTTGATGTCTTACTAATTGTGATTGAATCTATTGGTTCAAGCTCAAAGTTTATTATCCCCATTGAGTTCAGAATTTTTCCCCCAGTCTAGTGCGAGACATGACCATGATGTCAAGATATGTACATGAATATTTTATGATCATAGGAAGATAGATGGAAAAAGTGAATGGCGAAAGTGAATGGCTGGCATGGTCAAATAGATAGAAAAGCTAACCTATCACAAATAGTCCATGTTGCTAGGTTTTCACTGCTTGTTTTTATTGCACTTTTTCAAATTTTTATGATTTTTTTGATCTTTTTTATTTTTCACTTTTTTTTCTATTTTTCTCCTTTTTTGATTTCTTTTGGATTTTTGATCATTTTTTTATATTTTTTTGTCTTTTTTCTGATTTTTTTTTTGTTTTTGTTACCAAGATGCTTGTTTGCTAGGTTTCTATCAAGGCAACCATATTTTTAGGACATTTTCTTAATGTTTTTGGTATTTTTCTAGGACTTTTTCTAATGCACTAGATGATTCATGTGCATAAATTCTTGAGATGTACGATATTATTGGGTCATCAAAAAAATCCCCTTTTCATGTGGAAAACTAATATGCTTCTAATCCAAAGGATGATACAATAAAAAAGGGACCTAGCTAGTTGGGTTCAAATTTCCCATTCTTCTCTCAATCCTGCTAATTATGGGGATTCTCTTTTAGGACTAAGTCACCAACCTAAAATGTTCTAGGCTTCAATTTTTTATTGTAGCTTCTAGATATTCTCTATTGATATGCTTTCAGGTGATTCACTGCAAGTTGACAATGATAATCCAAGAGTTCCAATTCCTATAACCTAGACACTCTAGAATCCACATTTGAAATGATCCATTTTACTGACACACAGAGTGATGGTAGGTCAACCTCAATAGGTAGAATGGATTATGATCCATAGACTAGAGCATAGGGTGTAGCCCATGTTGAGGTACAAATTCTAGTTTATAAACCCATAGAGCAGGATTTAGTTGCACATGCCAGTCACATCTAGAATCATTGACGATCTTCTTCAAGATTTTTAGGATATTCTTGTTTGAGGCCTCTTCTTGGCAATTTCCTTGAGGATAATATGGTGTAGAAAAATGATGTTAGATGTGAAATCTCTCACAAATTTCTTCAATGTCTTGATTTTTGAAAGGTCTTCCATTGTTAGTGATGATTCATTGAAGTATACCATACTAAAAGATGATGTAGTTTAGGATGAATGGTGAGATTTTTTTTCCTATGATGGTGGTTAGAGGGAAAATTCAATCCACTTCCTGAGATGCTCTGTGGTTGTGATAATGAACTTGTGTCCATTTGATGAAGATGGATGAATTTTCCCTACGAGATCTAGTCCCCACTAAAAAAAGGGCCATGTTGATGCAAATGGTTGAAGTTCCTATGCTGGTACATGGATGAGATATCCATCAATCTAACAGTTTTGGAAATTCTTGATGAATTGAAAAGAGTCCCTCTCCATAGTCAACTAGTAATATCCCAAACGAAGAAGTTTCTTGGCTAAGGTTAAACCACTCGAATGAGTTCCACAAACACCTTCATGTACTTCCCATTAAGTCGTTTCAGACTCGTCACATTCTAGAAATCAAAGGAGAGTTCCATCAGGCTCTCATCGATAAAGGAAATTTGTGATAAGGCTATGTTGGGTGGTTTGACGAATGAAGTTTCTTTTTTTATTATGAGAGAGATCAGGTGGGAGGGTGTTAAATTTTAGGTATGTATAGATTTTCCCATAGAGGGAAGTGTCAACCTTAGCTAGATGATATATAACTTGGGATTTAGGGTTT
>VDFB02300910.1:0-21042 GCA_007258455.2 Sequoia sempervirens
TGAAGCAATTTTAAAGTTAAAAAAAACAAAGTTTGTATTGTATTATAAATTTCTTTATCAAATTTTATTGTTGTAAATGATAAAGGCCTCTAACATAATTAATAAATATCAAAATCAATTTAATTTTTTTTCATAAATTTATAAAATATGTTATATATTGTACTTTCAATTTTAGAAGGTGCAACGATGAGTCTATAGAAATAAAGAAATTAGGTATTATCTGATTTTAAAATATTTGCATGCAGATTTAGCGAATGAAAAAGAAAAGTTGTAATCTAATTGGCAAAAATCACTCCAAACAGAAATAGAATGTTCCCATCCTAACAAATCAATATTTATTTGACTTTTCCCTAAGAATTTTTTTTTTAAAACTTTTACCATTATATTCAAGGACTAATAAATTTTAAATTTTCATTCTTTTTTAAATAATTTACGTCTAAAATATTACCTCTTTTTCCTCTAATTTGAATAAAATCTTCTCCTATTAACAGCATTCTATTGGACGGCTTTAATATCCATAAATATTTTAGAAACTGTTTGAATTTTTCATTTTTAACAATATATGGAAAGCCCATTTTTCTTGTAAGGTTTTCGAAAACACACTTACACTTTAATAATCCTGGGGGACTTGTCTTGACTGCAAACAACCCAATCCCATGAAAATTTTTGTGGCAGACAAGGGTCCCCTGTCCACTCCTTTTCCAAATTAAAGCTTTTCGCTATGTCCGCAATCGCATCCACTGCAAAATAAAGCTTACGTCAGCATTACAAATAAGGGAAAGCTTTGTCTAAAAAAATCTAAAAATTCACCCTTAGCACCGACCATCTTCAGCATATGTTCCGTTGAGTGGACCACTGTATTCGTAGATTTCCAAGGCATTAAGAAGAGGCCCCATGGTGGATTGGCTGGTAGCATCCAGAGAAAATTCTATTCTCCCCGCCGTAAGGGAGGCAGAACGTAAATAGTAAATAGTTGATCCTGGGAAATCTTCGAGTGTTATTATATATGGAGAAATTTGACTGCTATCTGTAGTAACATTAAACTCGCGAATTGCACTAGTTGGTCGCTTCTCTGTTTCAGCGAAGCATATCTCAATAAGGTATCTGCCAGATCGAGGAACGGTCCACGCGAATGTGATAGAATCATTCGTACTGTTGGTCATTAAAGCTGTTCCCATTACAGCAGATGGTATTTCAAATAGCTTTTTTTTTGTAGATTGAATATCACCTGTAGCGTTCCCATAAAGCAAACTATTTGATCTACTCGCCAACCAGATCCTGTCGAAATCATCCTCAGGATATCTGCACACGTTGTAGTGCTAAAAATTGTTAACAAAAGGTAAGGTTGTCCAGAAAAAATTTGACATTAAAAATTGGGGAAAAAGGAAGATTGCCTAAAATCTTCCACAGAGCTGTCTGAAAATAAAAACATTTCAGAATGCAGATTTTAGATTGTTATACACATAAATATAAAAATTAAATCCGTATCTGTTCATTGCACAAAGCATTTACATAAAATGTATCGGGTTATACATACTACAAGTTAGAGCATTCTTTCAGCCATAAACCTTATTCTATGCTCTGTTTTTCAGTTTTGGGCCTTTTTTTGTTTTGTATAGACTAGTGGGCTATGCAATTTATATTTATTCTATGTCAATCCAGTGGGCAAAAGCATAATATTTCAGAACAAGAGCAATTTTACATAGCAAGAAGCTTCCAGGCTAACAAAGCAGACACTAACGAAAAAACACCCATACCTGATAGATGATGCAGAAAGCAATCCGTAATCTAGGCGACGGACATTGATTAGAGAATAAGTTTCTCCAACACCCTCGAAATCGTACATGGATGGCATAATGGGGCGAAGCTCTAAGGATGAAATGAAAGTGGTATTCTTATCATTGTCATCCCCATTGCGAGCAACACATACGCTAATTGACTTGCTTCTAGCCATGACGATCACTTCCTTGGTAATGATATCCGTTTTTGTTTGTATTACAACAGTATCCCAATAATTGGCATCTATGAGTAAATCAAATACTGGTTGTGACTGGTGGCCATCGAAGTTCCCATATAGAAAAGAGGCACGGATTATGTATTTGTTTCCCATCACTGCAGGGAGTGTGTAGCAATTTCGCTTTCCGTTGTCAAAAAAGCGAAGGTTTCTGAGTGGGCGTTCCACATCTTGATTAATGTTGGCAGGTGGAATAGTTCCTTTCTCCCCTGCTTCAATGTAATCTTGATCGGAGGTCCACTGTATGGTGTTCGTATCATTATAACTCTCTTCTCCACCACAGTCCAGGCTGATGAATCCTGTAAACAAGGCCAGGATTAGATAATACTGTTTAACTATAAAAAAAAAAAAAAAAATCATTTTACAAGAGGCCAATTTCTCACCAGGCTGTCCATAAGCAATCCTCAATATTGACAGAACCCAAAATAAATTGCAGAGTAGCGCCACAATGTATACTCCTTTTATGGCCATAGTGGACTACGCACTTGTGTAGCCTAACCCTCTCGAATGGGATTCTATTGTTTTGAAGCATACCCACTATATAATTTGGCTTACTGCATGCTTTTTGACATCTTCATTAGAGGGTTCCAATGGTTAGGCTTTCAGTCAGAGTTTACCGGGTCAAAACATGGGGCGTAGGATAGTCGACCTTTCAGTCAGAGTTTACCGGGTCAAAACATGGGGCGTAGGATAGTCTTGCCGCGTTCGAACAGTTTTTATTTTGTGCCTATATGTTTTTTAGTGAATTATTACATGTTGACCTTTCTAAATATAGTTTTGTCATCTACGTAAGAAATTATTTAAAAAACCAAATGGCTCTTCGCTTTCTAGATTCCTATAATCATGATAAGAAAACGTTGAGTTGAGGATGGTAGTTTATAAACCTACCATTCAACACAAATATTAGTTTAAAAATCTACCGTCCAACACAAATATTAGTTTATACTTATACCTAGCAATTAGGATTTATCTATGCAATAAAGGTAGTTGACCAACCAAAAAGAAAAAAAAAATCTATTCATCAAGTAAAGATTTGTTTTCCAATAATTAAGATTCACTTGCACAACAAAGGCTTGTTACACAACAAGATGGGTCACAAAACAACAACAATCTTTTTACCTAACAATTATTATAACTGGTCTAATTGAGGAACCTTTCAAATATTTATCGTATTGACCCTTATCACATGAATCTATAAATGACAAAATTCTAGATCATGTAGAAAGGTCTAACTCAAATGAGTTAATTCCAATGAAGGCTCACAATAAGGAAAGGAGTGTATGCTCTAGGGAAAAAGATTTATCAAAAGATTCTACTAATAAATTTGATATTTTTGAGAAGTTTGAGGATCTTGATTCTACTTTAATTAAGAAGAGTCTTGCTAATTAGGATTTGTTACTCCTTGATTCTATCTTATATTAATTAATAAGAATTATGGGTTTCTCCTTTGTTTCTCCTTGTTTACATAATAACCATAAAAACATCATCATTTAAGATGTCCCATAATATTACGAAAAAACATAAAAGGAAAAATGTTAAGACCATGAGACTTACTTTTATTCATTGGGAATTTTTTTCCTAATTCATCAAGAGTAATAGAGCCCATCAAAAGACTATGTTCATTTCCTTAGTAACCAAAGAAGGGATGCAACTAAATATAACTCTTTTATCCTCCATTGTATGACTATTTTCCTTAAACAATGAAGAGAAGTGAAGAATACATTTCCTATTAATCTCATGAGATGAATAAAGTTCAATTCCTTGAGCTCAAAAATGTTAGAAGAGATAATATTACTACTCTTTTCTTTAACTAAATTATGAGAAAGGGAGGTATTTTGATCCCCCTCTTGGAGCCAAGTGATTACATATTTCTTCTTCTAAAAAACCTCCTTTTGATGTTATCATTCATGAAGTCATTTAGAAATAGAGGAATCTATTGGACACTAGGAACACTGAGGGGGAGGGGGGAAAGGGGGAGGGAGGGTGAATCAGTGTTCCACAATTTTGAATCTCAAATCAAATCTTTAACTATCAACAACAATATTTAACTTCTAATAGCATCCACAACAAATAAATAGAAGGAAACATGCATGCACATTAATAAGACAATGTGAACACCATAACACAAAGATTTTTATGTGGAAACCCTGTTAAGGGAAAAACCATGGTGGAGATTAATCCACAAAGTATACTCTATTAAAAGTATGATAAAAAGGGGAATGCACTTGCATTCAGGCACACTGCCTAGAGCTCACTGCTCAAAATACAAAAGAGGGCTCACTGTCCAAAAGAAGTTTGGATTAAAGATATTCAAAATATGGACTGAGAAGATAGCATCTCTAAATGCCTGGATTTAGTTCCAATGAAGCACATGAAGACTGACTCTAGACCTTCTACCCAATTCGCATTTCTGCTTTGTTCTGCTCTACTCTGCTCTGCAAAAACCCTTCTGCTGCACAAAAATTCTCTCAAAAAATCCTATGATAATACCTCATGCAATTGTTCTGCACTTTTTTGCACACACACTTTTTCACCACTTCGTATATCACTCCACATCACACCTAAAATGAATTACCGATCTCACTTATATATACGCTAACAAGAATTTTATTTTTGTATGTCAGCTAGAGACAAAATATAATATTCTTCAACAATGTGGCTCCAATCACCAATTAGAACTAATGCGTGCCTACACAAGTTAGCTAGACTATAGGAGGGACCCAAACCAAAATTCCCAACATAAGAAATAGTTAAGCACATACTCCTCATACATCCGGAACATGCCATATGCAACAGGTTGGCCACAATGAGAAAAAAGGCAATAAATTATTCTACCAAATCTCCAAACTCGTACATGGATCAATGTAATATCATAAAACTTTGTCAAACCGATATCATACATGATTGAAAATCATCCCTGGGGATCCACACAACAAAATAGTGATCCAATGAAGTATCAAGAACTTACCAACCAGATACTTTGTTCTTCATGCATTTTGCCGATAGAGTATTGTCTTCTACTTTGCTTACCGGTAGGAATTGCTTGTAAACTGCAGACCACACTACTGAATCCAGTTGCCATCAACGACAACACTACCAGCCAAGAACAATCTCCTAAAGCCATATGCCAACAATATCCCCCTTTGGCATTGATGGAAACACTTAGTGAAAAATGATTAAGTGTCGAAACCAAAATTCAAAACTTCACAGCATGACAAAACAACTACAAAATACTACTCCCCCTTTGGATGTCAAGGCATTTTTCACTGCATTCTCTCCCCCTTTGAAATCAATGACAAAAAAAAAACTTCCACTACTTTCCTAGGCTTATTTACTATACTCTCCCTTCCTGCATTTTCTCCCCCTTTGTTGATTGCAGAAATTGATCAAAATTTGAAGAATTTGCAACTGCCACATAAATCAAAAAAATATTTTATACTTATCTTTCATTTCAGGGAGAAATTTCTTCCAAGAGTCCACTACAATCCCAGTAGCAATTATCAGACTGTTATTTTTTTATGTTCTATTGATGACTTGAACAAGGGATTCAGGAATGGTAATGGTTTCTTCTAGCTTTTCTCCTTTCTTTAAAAATTCAATCATTTTCTCTAATCTGCATTTAGCCAAGTCCTTCACTTTCCAGAAAGTTTCCATAAGAGTGTTTTTGGTAGAGTGAATCTTTGCATGTTCAACTTGTAGCTCATGAACCTTCTTCTTCACTTCTTCATCCTTGTCCTGAACCATACTGTAGTCCTATGCAATTCTGACAAGCTCATTTTTAATTTGTTCCAACTTTTCCTTGTATTTTCCAACCACGTGAGGCCACTTGAGATAGTAATTGAAGATCTTATTCACCAATTCAATGTATTTTCTTAGTATGTTCATTTTCTTCTTCATTTTGGTGAGAGATAGCCTAAACTACATCTTCAGATGTGAGATTTTTTCCTCTTCTTTTCTATCCTAAGACACAAAGTCCATAGCCTCCTTGATACATTCAATAAATTCTTTCAGAAGCACATTCTACAGACTTTTCAGTTCAATGTTGTTATCAATAAAGTATCTTCCTAGAGTGTCTTCAATGAGGTCATGTTCATATGATGGACCATTCATCCATATGTCAGTTATATTTTGCATTCCATTTTCTTCTTAAACAATCTGCAATATCTTTGCTTTGAGTAGGGCACCTTCTTCATCACTTTCATCTATAATAACTACAACCGGTTATACTAGTTTTGGTTCATCTCTTGGTGTATATTCCTCAAATTTTTCATCAACTACATCCTCAACTATCTTCTTTTTACCTTTTCCTTCAAGTTTTGTTGACTTAGGCACCGAAGGAGTTTCACCACCCGACTCTCTTTCTCTCTTATGTTTTTTCTCTGTCTTACCATAGGATGATCAAATTTCAATTGCTTTTACCGTGAGAGGAATACCAAACTTTCTTAACAATTTTCCAAAGAAGTTCTCATAAACTTGTTCACCATTTTCAAATGAATTGAAATGATCATATATTTGCTTGCAAATCGGCATATTTTTCTTCCATACTACATTGTTGTTTAGAGGCAAGCAATTCTGGAAATACATAATAATGCATATAGCCAAGGTACCAAACCTGAAAGAGTAATCTATGTCCTTTGTCAATTGCACATTGTCCATTAGTTGATCCTTCAGTAATCTAGAGAGGTCAAAGTCTTCATTTTCTAATATCATCTTGTGTGCAATATAGATTGTGCCTGCCGATGTTGATCCTTCCCGGTTTCTGAAGAAAATCTTGTATGAAATTCCATATGTAGGGGTGTGTGCAAGAAGTTGAGTCCACTTTTTGGCCAACAAGTGGAAGTGTTTTTCCTAATTTTCAGAATTTGACACATTTGACCTTAAAATTTGAAGCACTTAGAGATGAAATCTTTGAAAAAGTCACTAATCATAAAATGTAGTGCTCGGAGTCTAGTTTCCAAATATGTAATTTATTTCAATACCCAAATTGTACAGATTGAGTTTTAACAACCACTGTGTAAATGTCATTTTTTTTACCATACAATGCATGTGTACAACATCCATATTTTGACTTAAATTATCCTATTTTTCTAAATCCTTTTGGGAAAAGTTTTATGACTCACTGAAGCGTGTTCTTGATTTCTTTTGTAATTTTTAATTGAATTTTTTTTTTTGGTTAAATTTTTATTAGGAAGAATTTGTAGTTTGAAGAATCATCGTTAATGCGACGGTAAGATGACCTAAACTTTATCATTTTTTGTGCAATTGAAAATATGGTAATGCAGTTTGTTCACCGTTACCCAATCGTTTGTGAAAATGTTACATGTTGATCAAAGTTATTAAAATAGTAAAACCGATATTTAAAGTTTATGGATATTAATTTTATTAGAAATTAATTGAAAAATAGAAAAATAATCCAATTACAAAACAAATTACATGTGTTTAGAATGAAATCTCTAAAATGGGTTTAATTTAGTCAAATTTTACTTCGTTCGTCGACCATATGAGTCGATTTATTTTTCTTTGACACATTGTTAGAACCGAGGTCAAATAGTTGAGAGGAGCTAGGTTGGACTTCCAATGCTTTCACGAACCAAAACCCATGCAAAACCAACTTCTGAAAGCAAAATTCAAAATTTTAAAGGGATCAGATCACCTGTCGGGATCTTGTTCTCACAATATTGGAGACCGTTGTGAAGCATTGATCCCCATTTCGTCAAACGACCCCACATTCAATGCAGAAGAAACGGAGTTAAAAGCTGCTAAAAAAGCGGGATCCATTTTTATGGCGGGGTCCCCATTTGTGTTTGTTGATTTTATCAGCGGGGCTTCATCTACACCATTTTTTTGAGAGTGGAATTGTGTTATTTTTGTGCTTGTTTGGAGGAACAAAAGGTTTTCAATTTGCAATATGGATTGAATTTTTCAAATGAGGCATGAAGAAAACAATTTTTAAAGTGGAATTGTGGTAGTTTTCTAATTTTTTTTAGGAACACAAGAGGAAGAATTTTGTCCCAATAGGTATTCAACTTCCAATTTGGACTTAATATTTTGAAATATTTCACTAGTAACATTCATTTGTGCTTGAGAATTTTATAATTATGGGAGATAAAGCTCATAATAAGAGAAGGAAGACATTGAATCCTCAAGAAGTTGAAACAAATAGAGAAAAAGAGAGACAGAGAAAGAGAAAGAAGAATGAGAATGAAATCAATGAATGATGGTGGAGCAACCAATTCAACAACTATTGAAGATGAAAACATTGAGGATACAGGTTTTGTAGATGAAGCTTAATTTGCAGGTGGAGAACATGATTACAAACAAGTCCTATGTCTTTAAATCCTCTCTTCCCAGATGCCTATGGAGAATGTTTCAATATACATAATCAGGGCATGTGCTAAAATCCATGTTGAGTGAAATATGCGTATTATTAATAGAAATTTTTACAGATCTTTGGGACTTATGTTTTGACATGGGTATATTCAGAGAAACTTTATAGGAAATTTGTTGCCGAGAACAAAAAGTGAAAAATCTGCATTTTTAAATGAAAATCAAAATGATCATTTCTTGAAAATATAGAAAAGCAAAAACACATGGCACTGATGAAAATGCAAAAGCCGTTTTGAAAAAAAAATGAAGATGAAATGAAAATGAAATGAAAATGAAAATGAAAGTATAGAAAGTGAAAATGAAAGAAATGAAACGAACAATTTGATGAAAATATAAAATGAATGAAAATGAAAAGTGTTTGGTGATGAAATAAGATGAAATCAGTCATGATGTTGATTCAATAGAAAACCATTTCTTTTTAAGGAGAGTGGAGGTGGTGTTTTCAATATCTTTACCAGTCTTCTTGGAGAAATAAGAACACATGAGAATAGAATATACACCAAATTATTTTATCGTAAAAAAATTGCATTTCAATGTCAACTAATGATGCAATTGATGAGAATGCAAAAAATGAGGAAAGTAATGAAAAGGTTAGGCTTTTATGTTAAACCAAAAAGAAAAGATCAATCATTAAAACATGTTATGTCTACTGTTGCTAGTTCCATTCAATCTATTAGGAAAAATAGTCGATCTAAAGATAAAAATGCAACAAGAAGAGCTATAACAACTGCTCTAGTTAATAAAAAGAAACTTTTGAATAAAAAGAATGGTAAGCAATATTGAGTGAAGTTTAAAAACATTACTAAGAGTATGAGAAAGAGAGAGAGAAAGTATGAAAATGATCCTGGCAGACATCAATCAATGTTGGAGTTTCAGGTGGATGACTACCGCAGTCCGATGATCAAAAGAGTGAATGTTGAAATTAAATCTTTGATCAAAAATATTGGCATGATGTACCATGGTTTCATCTAATTCTAGAGAGATGTTTTAAGGGTCCAAAGTTAAGTCCTCACCCAAAACACCTATTAGATGGCTAGCCTGTTAGATCTTACGGGAAAATTTTGTTTAAATTGATTGTTGCACGGTGACAATATTAATAAGTCAAAGGTCTTTGAAAATGTAAACCCTGGTATGTAAAACAATAAGCAAAAATGCTTGTTGTTGTAAATACATGTTCCAATTTCATTACATGATGTTTTAGAATATATACATTATGCGTTGCATACTAACATGATTATATGGGATTATTAGTATTGATATAATATACCTGGCTTAATAAAGGATTTATTCCGGAGGTTGTTTTGTGAAAAATCTAATGATAAATTATTTTATTTAAGTTCTTGTATTTCTGGACAATGCATTAACTGTGGGAATCTTTCATTTTTAAGAATTTATTTGCATGAAAGTGTTAATCATGATTTTGGACAACAATTAGTAGATGTCAAAAGATTTAAGAATGTTCACTATTCTTTAAAATAAGGAAAAACAGGAAAGTGTTGTGATTTAGTTACAAAAAAAGTTAGTGTGCATGCATTTATCAGTGAATTTAACAATAAAATTGTACCAAAATATGTCATGCACTTTGAACATGCTCGATGCTTGATGGCCAATTTCGTGCATGTAGAAACACATTTCCAATTGGTACTATACTTTTAGTGGTTGATTTTGCAGAGAATTATACTCGCTGCGCAAGAGGAAATTGAATCTCAATATTATAATTCAGTGCAAGTAGCTATGTTTGTTCATATTGTTTATAGACATGCAGATCATAGCACTGAGGATGATAGAAAATTTTTGAGGGAGTATCATTTTTATTTGAGTGACAATCGGTTACACTCATCAAAGTTTGTTCAATATTGTTTTAGTATATTTTATAGAAATTTAAGAGAAAGAAGAATCCATATCTAAGAACACCTGATATGGTCGGATAATTGTATGGGGTAGTTCAAAAATACTAGAATGTTCTATTGGTTAAGTAGGGTTCACAAGGAACTTAATGTCTAGCATATATGAATTTTTTTTTAAGCTGGGCATGGTAAAGGAGAACATGATGGAGTTGGTGCATGTTTCAAAAGAATTCTTGCTAGAGAACAATTAAAATTTGAGGATTCAGTAAAATCTAAAGATGCACGTGAGATTGTGGATTGGTGTAATAGAAGATTATATGCACCTGGTTCGAGTGATTACTCTACAGTTCATCGATTCTTTTGGTTTGTGGAAGAACAAAACATTGTATCTAGAGTTGATTGTGAGACAATTAATGGATCTACTAAATGGCATTCATTTAGGAGTGTGACAGCAAGCACATGGACTATTTGGACAAGGGAGCTTGCATGTTTTTTCCAATTTTGAATCTCAGGAGATTGGGAAGCTTGTGAAAATATAGAATGGGTTGAATAGTTGGAACAAAGATCGTTGACACCTACAGAAGCACATAATCAATATGAAAGAACTATTGAAGAAAATGATCAATTGTTTGCATTTGAAGATTATGGCTTAGTGTTTAGAACCTTGGCCTGAGAGGTAATTTTAATTCAATTTATTTCTATTTTATTCCACTTTATTAAGTTATTTTTAACTTTTAGTGTGGCCCATATGAGGATATTATGCACAAGTTATTAAATCAAATTTTATTGGAACAATAATGTATGTTGATGCACCAGGGAATGAAAGCAAACCATTGGTTGGTCATTTTGTGAGCTATATGGTTGATAACCTCCCGAGGAGATGATGGCTTTCATTATCCAGATGCGGTGATTTATGAAACCTCGCCAGCAGGGTACGATAACAAGTTTTAAGATCCCTGGCAATTTTTAGAACAAGACACAGTCCCCGCAAAATTTGAGAACTTATTTGATGATGATGGTTTTGAACATGTTTCCAATAGGATCGGTGGTGGTTGTTGAAACAGCTACAAAAATACTTGAGAAGAAAGAATGGTCTACCTGCATTCGAAGACTATGAAACACATAAAAAGATTATGCATTATTCACATTTGGTGGTGGCAACAAATATAAAACTAGAGCGGTATCATGGAAGACTTTCAAAAAAATTGCTATGGTCAATTTCTATGGAAGAGCATGAGGCAATCATAGATGCATTGCAAAAAATAGAGGATGTAGATGGTACAATGGAATAAATAAATACAGGTAAATATAGTTTGAGTTTTATTTTGTCCTTTTAAATACATTAAATACATGTTTCGACATTGGTCAAGTGTGTTATTTGTTGAAATTGATTTAAATTATCCTTTTATACATCCTTAAGGCATAATCACAAAAAGGATCTAGTCCATTCAAATTCAACCTAGACAACATGGAATACTTGGTAAAAATAGGTAATTATTAGTTAAATTATATTTAAATACATATTTTGATTACATATTGATATTGCTTGGACATTAATAGTTAAAATTTATATATTGTCATTTTTTGTATCCTAAAGCCATCATTGCAATGATCTCATACTTTGAAAAAAAAATGAGAGGATGCCTGGATTCAACCTACAAACATGTGTGGAATACTTTTAAATGCAGGTACTTGAGTTCTATACATATAGATAGTTTTATATAAATTAAAATATGTATGTTTTGATGATTTCATTGATATTGCTTGTACCTTTTGATATTAGGTGGTGTGAAGACCTACTACATTCTAGCCATGAGTTTGAGATGTTCTTGAGATGGCATATCCAAATTTTGTAAACATCATTTTGAGATGACATATATGTACATACATACTTACAAAATTAAACATACTTTATGTACTTACATTGCAATACATACAAGTCAATCAAGGGTTTAGTAAATAATAACATTTCATCTCTCCTCATTCAAAACTTTTCTTGCATCATCCATTTAATTAAATAAATGGACTTTTATTTAGTGAAATCCAATTCATATTTCTGCTTTACGTTTAAATAAATTAAATGTCAGAGTCCTAAGGATCAAGTGTAACCTAATCATCATTATTTTGTCTCACCATGTGATTGATGTAATCTCACCACTTGCGTTCTCTACAGATTATTACCCTTTGCGCAAAATGAATCAGTTTGTTGATTTTATTAAAGTATGTCCATGACCCCTCAGAAGGTTTGAAAATCATGACAAGGATTGATTTGTCCCTCCAACATTGCATTTATTTCTCTTTTAGCGTACCTCTCTAAATTTCTCGAATTTTGAATTCAAATTTCTCCCTCTTCAAGGCACATTTCCCAAATCTTTTTGTCATCAACCACTCACATGTATTGATGACAAATTTATTTTCTTTCATTTCGCCTGTTGCGGTCCACATTGATTCTTTTCTTCAGCTTTTCGGCATTTGAAAATCTACAAATAGAGGTTTCATCCTCAAGCAAATCCTCCACCATCTCCACAATTTCATCCAAAAAGCTTATGCAAAGTCACTCTTCATTGAAGAACTAATTTTTCCTATCCATCATCTTGATCATCAAAATATCATATCATGGAGCTTAATCAAGGATTAGGAAAGGGCTTCATTCCATAGAAGCACCAATCCACTATAAGATGCTAGTTTGATTATTAGAATGATGCTTTTCTATGTTTTGCTTGTTTCTTTGGCATCTTTCTTGTGATTAGATGAATCTTATAGGGGACCTTTTGTTTGCTTTGGTTTACTAACAATACTAAGGGTTTTTTTTTTGAGCCAATTCATATGTAGGGTCCTACATTATGGCGCTAGAAGGAGGGAAGAATTTAGCAAGTTTATATTAGATTTATTATTATCTGTAGATTTATATGGGGATTATTACTATTTGCAGTAATTGTTGGAGTCTTAGCATTACAAAAATTTGTTATGAATCATTCTAGAGAAAAGCAAAGTGTGCATTTCCTAGTCCCGGATCTGCGCATTTATCTGACATACAAATTTTGCTTGTATTTGTTGGAAGAGTTTCGAAAAACATGGTAGAGTTGAGTCTTTTTCTAACATGACTATTGAAAGATTTCTTTATTTGGAGTTGCTTTTGTTGACCTTTTCCACCTCTTAAATGACTCATGCTGGTATTACTTTTAAGTCATTCTTTTTAACTCTTCACATATAATGGATGTATTGTTGATAACCACAAGAGCTGGATTTAAACACACAATTAGTAGATTTTCTCATCCACATTATTGTGATACATGCATGTGGAATTTCTAGCGTATCCCTTAATGGTTACAATTTTTGAGCTTTGTCAATCAATGTACGTATTGCCTTTATAATATTTGGATTTCTTTTGGACCCGTTGGATTTTCTTCAAGCTACTTCACTGTGTCTATTGCAATGCAAACCCTTTCATATTAAGGTAATGGTTTGTCAGTTGTCCATGCCTTTTACCGTTGGAGGAAGCACAAAGAGGACACTAGAAATAGTTTTAGAAACTCAGTTTTACACCTACCAGTGACATTTGCTTGAGTCTTTTCAACAAAATTCATTATACACATTTCCTGCAACCGCATGAGACATTTATTTCAAAAATCCATTCAAAACAGTTCATGCGCCTTGTTTATGCTTTTCTTACATTTCACATTCATTTGACAAAATTGTTGCAGCTATAAATATAGGTTTATGTCTTGCTATGTCTAGCATCGATGGTGAGGAGTAAGTGCGACCACCTTATGCCTAAAATAAAGGGTGACTATTGCTAAAACATACCTCCATCGACCCTCAGTCACATCAACCATCACACCTATGAAGAAATGGTGGTGGCACACTGGTAGATTCGACACACATTCTGGTGCATTCATTTCAACTAAAAATTAGCAGAGGGAAAGACACGTCTTTCTCCCATCCATTAAACGGCTGATGCTGGCATTTAATTCGGTTGCATCTATTGTGTTGTCTATTTCTTTGCAATATTTATTACTTATTGCTTTCAAATTCGCGCGATTTATTTATTCGATGTAGATTTTAAAAAATCAATTTAAAAGCACCACTTAGCATTCAATATCATTATTCAAATCATCATCTACTATTAGTTTAACTTGCTTTTAACTTTATAATGGTGTTAGCATTGTTCATTTTGTTTTATTAAATGCTCACATTGGTTTGTCCTTTTGAAAGTTTTTTTTTTTTTAAAAGCTTTGTTTCAGTGGTGTATGGGTCAAAGGTTGCTAGATTCGGCTTTATGCCTACTAATAGCATTGGCTTAAAAGTTTCTAAGCCTTTAAGCATATCCATTTTGGTTCCTATCCTACAATAGTAGTGCATGTCTAAATTCTTTTATTATTTCCTTTTTTGGTTACCTTTTTTTTCTGAAGGAAATAATTGCGATCTGCCAAATTAAAGACTACTTTTCAGAGATTGTCAGAGGCTCCAGTGGACATTATGAGGCAAGAGAAGATGCAGAACCTAGTCTCATGTTTATATTTTCAAATGTATGGCATTGCATGTAGCTAGGATAGGATGCAAATATAGTTTGTGCATGCATGGAAGACATGGACAGTGTTTTTGGACTGTTGGGCATTTGTTGCCAGAAATCAATGGCGGTATTGCAAAGGAGGGTTTTAAAATATATAAACATAAAAACATTCTTCTTGCAAGTTACAGTAGCATGTTGGGACATTTTCATGGTGCAGAACTGGGAAATTGTGTCCAAGGCAGACAGTGGCGAGTTGTAGTGGGTGGCGTTTTCATCTTGGCTAAGGCTTGAATGTTAATAAAGCATACTTTTCAATTTACAATCAAGATGATCCTATTGATAGAAGTAGACTCAAATTCAATACTCATTGGCTGTGTTACCAAAGGAAAACTTTTTGTAGCTTTATGATGCAAGAAAGCTTTATGGTGGACTAAAATTAAACATGTTCCAAAGGACAACCATAGATCATTATCTCTCATAGGATCATTTTCTTATGTTGACAAGTTAAAAATTTTATTGGTTGTATTCATTATGTTGTTATCATTGATTTCTTGAATGTCATACTTCTTATTTGTGATAACTTTGTACTGTTTTTAGGAAGAGTGATTTTGTTTGGACAAGCAACTTGCAAAATCAAAGTGTGGGAAACAATCTTTGGAGAATTCTTGAGTTGAAAGTTGAGCATTAAATGTGAACTTGAAAAAGCATTTTTTAAAGCTTATTGTAATACTGCTTTAGAGCTTCCATTTTCGGCTTTCATTTTCTATTTTAAGACAACTAGTTTTATTTTTGGGTATAAAATCTAACCATTGAGATGATCTTTTCAGTTGGGCTAAAAACTCAACACTACATACCTACTAGATTTCAATTTGGTCTAACAATTGAACAAATCAACTTCACATTTCCTTTGGTGCTTAAAACAAATCAAATCATTGCCATTATTGTTTTGTAATTATTTACACAAAGTAATATAATCAAAAGACGTATGAGCTTCTCTCACACCTCACAGCGATCTTGAGAATCAAAAGGATTTTGGTGACATTAAGTTGCGTAAATAATTTCCCATACACACTTCGATTTGGATTTAAAATTGAATATCTTGTACGAGTGTGAGTAGAGCATGATCGTGTATATTCTCTTTCTTTGAGTCGTCAAAGATTGATCAAGTTACAGATTGTGTCTTTGCTTGCTTTTGTTTATCCTAGAGGGCTTGCCTTGGGGAAAAAGTACTCACCCAAGGGAACGAATCAACCGGTAACACTCTAAAGCTAAGAGTATTTCCAGCCGGGATATAAATGTGGATATTGCAAGAAATGCCAATATCATGTGGTTGACTCCAACAAGATGGATCTGAAAGGGGACACTTGCCACGTTGGGTCAACTCCTACGAATGGAAAGTCTGAACTAGAACCCTTGTTTGTAGTGGCCTATTGATCCATTGAGCGAGTTTATCAAAGTGGTGCATTGGAACTTAGATTCCAAGAAGTTACTTGCCATGTTCGATCTTGGTTGAAATATAGATCTTGGTTGAAATATAGAGGTTAAGAATTCATTCTTAACATACCTTTATATTTTTCCTTGGTTGCATGTAAAATCATCTCTTCTACGAAGGGCATGAGCCAAGCCCACTAAGAAAAATGTACCCATTGAGCTAGGATGTCATATTGCTTGTGGTTTGAAAACATGGTGCTTTTATCAAAAACATTGGAAAACCAACATTCAAAGAATCATCAAAATTGCAAACCCTTTAGGAGAGGAAAATATCCTTGAACAAGTTCACATGTTATTGCTTTCCCTTGGGATTCATGTCCTTAGAAGCATCTAAACATTTGGATTTCCTCTCAATTTGCTTCTACTAAAGTCACCATTAGGAAACCTTTGCCTTGATTTCCTTGATTTCCGCATAATGCATTTTGTGGGATGAAAGGGAATTAGGACATTGGACATTCAGTTGAAAACCTAATCAAGAGCGTGTTTGTGGTAAAAATAATCCATTAAGAAAATATTAAATCAATTGGACCCCACACATGTGCTTGGCATCTTTTGGTCATATGGTTTTCGTGCAAACATTGGTCTTTTGATTTTGAATTACTCTTAGAGAAAAGCGTGTTCTTCAATATCTTGGCCTAGTAAACAAGTCCTTCCTAGGTTCACTTAGGATCAAAATCACCAAAATAACCAAAATAAAAATCACCTTGTTTAGTTAGGTGTATGGGAATGCATCCTTTCTCATGCCTCTAATTTAATTAGCAATACTTTGAACAAGTTCATCCTAAGATCACATCTAAACATCTTATGGTTTACAAGTTCATTACATAAAATCAAACCAATCAAACTCAAGCCTTATGTCTAGCATTGATCCAAAGTTCCTAAACATTCGACACTCATATCATCCACCCTTTTTCATCCTTCATCTCGTCATTGGTTCTAAGAACCTTAGAGGTCACTTTTGCAACAAGGTCAAAACACAAGGAGAACATGGAATATAAACTTGATCCATACATCATGAGTAATCCAAATCAATTGAACTTTCAAAGTCTTACAACGTCGATTTATTATCAACACTCACATCTATACAAACCGTACATGGGATCATTACCTTCGACAAACGTCAATGGCTCAACAAGTGTGAGTATGCCCAAATCAAAGATTGGAACACATTTCCTGATGACAGATCTAAATCCAAACCTTCAAGTCTATCAACTAAACAATCAAAGCATGAGCCTTCAAATGAACAACGTCATCCTACCAAATCCCTACAAGACAAATGAAAATGTACCAAGTACAAGTTTTTGAAACATGAATCTGACAAACTTTGGGATGGATACATTTGCCAAATCTTACAAATATTCAAACATGAAGAATGAATTTCAACCCTATCATGCCAAATTTGGTGTCATCCCAAATCAAAGAAACATTTGTCCAAGAATCAGGCATAAGTACACACTCCAAATACACTTAAACACAATAAAATCAAGGGAGTCAAGGCGGAAATCCAAGAAAAATCGAATCAAGAAATTGCTACACTTACCAAAATGGTTGAGGTCTAGGAGACATCTCCACCACCGTACCCATATACGACATCATTTCCCTTACGGTTTGGGGAGTTCCCCCTTTACCTAGCACAAATCACTCCATCCAAATCAATCCACCTAACACCAATCGAGCCACCACATTGAAACCTTGGAATATACCATCGACATCGCACCAACAGATGGTATCTAATCAAATGGCAACATCAATCTTGAAAAATCAAAACATGGTCTCCCAAGGACCTATCACTTTGGTCATTCCGACCATTCCTATGACCTCAATCACTCCATCCACGCCTATCACACCCTTCATATCTCAACCCCTCACTACCATGATCACTCCAAGTGTATCTCAACCACTTGTCACTACATCTAACACAATTCCAAATACACTACCACTACCACCAAAACCAAGTGCAATAAGTCAATATCGTAACATTGCACTAAAAGCACATCAAGCCTACCAACAAGCGCTTCAACAATATCAGGCAGCTCCACAAGCCGCTCAAGCTACCCACATCGCTCAAGCTACCCAAGCTACTCAAACTTCCCAAGCCTCTCAAGTTACCCAACAAACAAAAGCACAAACACAAAAAAAACTCCTTGAAGCTGACTTGGCTTATTGAGAAAAGGTTCATCCTTGCTTGAGCACCTTGAAGCTATGTCTACTTCATCCAATGATCAAATCAACATATGTCAAAAGTCACTTTTCACTCATCCACCAGCAATACCAAACAATGATCCAATTCAAGAAATGCCAACATCACTTGACCCTATGGTTGAAGACATTCACAATCTCTCCACCACAATTGTTGAAAACAATTATCAAGATCTCTCCATCGATGAACACCTTGAAGATGTTTTCACCCTATCCGATGATCAACTCACCATAAATCAAGAGCCACTTTTTAGTGATCTATTTCAAGGAGTGTTAGGATTATTTTATCCTATTGACATAATGCACAATCCGTTCACCTATGATCATGTTGAAAATGTCTCTACATCACCTTATGAGTTAGAGGACATATCTAAAGAATTTATTCCTTCACCAAGGTCTAGCAATGGTCCTTTCCAAAACAAATTGACACCCTTTGACCTCATGGTTACAAATACTAAAGGAACCTTGAACTCAACATGTGAGGATATTGAACCATTTACCATGTCTAATGACAACATCCAAGAACCTTTTGTAAGTGATCCATCCTTTGAAACTGATCCATGTCAAGAACTTGATCCAAAGCATGTCGAAAGCAACTCCAAAATAATTCAAGATCAAGAATTTGTATCTTCAAGATACTACAACAATCTAATGGACACTCTCCTATCTATGCAAGATGATCACATTCATGTAGTACATACTCCTCCATCTACCCATGAGATGTTTTCTTTTGGTTATGGACACATGAATGATCTTTAAATACAGAACAAGATTGTGTTATACAAAAGAGTAGGTAATGCTCCTACGGTCAAGCGAGTTATCAACATCGGATCGGTCTTAACCCAAAATTCAAACTAAAATCATGGACAGGAGTACCCAGCAGGGAATTTTTGAGTTGGCGGAAAAAAATTCAAATAACATCATCTGCAGTGGTCAGTTATCAGAGAATGCATTCTAAACAAGAGCTCTTAGAACAAGCAGAATCAAAGCATGAAGGTACTACTACCACCATACTAGGGGAAACTTTGTCTCAAGCAAACATCAACGTAGGGAGCACAAAGAGTCCTTGTGATGAAACTAGTGTCAATACTACAACCAGCCACATCATGAATCTTCATCCACCCATCACCCCATCCACGAATTGGGACCAACGTCAAAAGAAAGATTTGAATCAAAGTACAAAGAATGTTATCAATGCAAAAGAAACTGATAAGGATAATGGACAAATCAAATACAAATGGATACCAAAGAATACAAAGAAAGATCATCCCTATCAAACCCCATCAGTCAAAGAAACTATGGGGCAAAATAAAAATGGGAAAATTATCCATCAAAGATGTCCACAAAAGCAAAAGTAGGCTTTTTCAGGTGGCCGTTACAAGAGAGAAGTGTATCAGCGGGTTGGTCCCTAATTCCATGCACTTCCATACCATCATTGCTCATCTTCCCAAGTTTGGAGTCAAGGGTTCCAAACTATCAACAATCCATCCACCATCCCTAAACACACTCCATCCACACCTCCACGCATGATATCCAATTCTCATATTGACCATGTGACGAAATGACTCTTCGTCATGGATGAAGGAACTCATAAAGATGTGTGTGCACAAAGACAAAGTTAACTTCTGGTAGCATCGACAAGCGGGACTAGAATCTCAAGGAAGTTGGCCCCAAAGTGCTGCATTATCTTAGCAAAAGCACGACTCAACTAGGTAGGATCGATGGCTATAGCGAGGGGGCATCTACATCAACACCACTAGGTGGGTCAGCATGAATCTTTTAAGAAAAATCGAAAAAAATCAAAAAATCAAAATATGAAAATAAATAAAAGAAATTATTGAAGGTTGAAGCGTTAGAAAGAATTGTCCTCTAGTGAACTTCAGGCTGCGCGAGACCATGATAGCTTGGAAAACAAAGCGTCCATGTGTAGAATCAAACATCTATATTAAACTGGATTAGGTTAAGCTTATCATCCCATCATATAAATTGATATTCATTTCATCATAACCATCCATCCATCCATGCATTTATCCAATACATTTTCATCTATCAGCATCCATATCTAAGTTATTCGGATCTTGATGAAATTTTGGGGCACACTTTACACTTGCTTTTGGTAAACATCTTGACATGGGTCGTTTTCATTGATCCTATCCTATGCAGCATTATCTGAGCCATGAAGCATTAGCCAAATGAGCATTTTTTACCCAAGCACCTTATCTTATCACAAGATAATCCTTGGCATCCTTTGCATGCTTGCCATATCCATCCAACCATACACCTATTCAGGCATCTATCCATGACATTCCATACATTGCTAGACACTAGGGGCAGATATGTACATCTTTCTTTGAGAATAAATCTTGATCTATATCCTCCAACTTATGTGGTGATATGAACATTGACAAATATGAAATCAAATTGGTCAAGCATCTGCAATCCAATTCCAAATCACTAGCCCATGGCATATTTTGATGAGAGACATTCTTTATCAAGTGTTATCATTCATCAAACATCGGTCCAAACAATCAATATCAGTCACATCTAATTTGCACTTCAAACATCATGTGAAATCATTCAAACAACTTTTG
>VDFB02300911.1:0-15243 GCA_007258455.2 Sequoia sempervirens
TCGGATCTTGATGAAATTTTGGGGCACACTTTACACTTGCTTTTGGTAAACATCTTGACATGGGTCGTTTTCATTGATCCTATCCTATGCAGCATTATCTAAGCCATGAATCATTAGCCAAATGAGCATTTTTTACCCAAGCACCTTATCTTATCACAAGATAATCCTTGGCATCCTTTGCATGCTTGCCATATCCATCCAACCATACACCTATTCAGGCATCTATCCATGACATTCCATACATTGCTAGACACTAGGGGCAGATATGTACATCTTTCTTTGAGAATAAATATTGATCTATATCCTCCAACTTATGTGGTGATACGAACATTGACAAATATGAAATCAAATTGGTCAAGCATCTGCAATCCAATTCCAAATCACTAGCCCATGGCATATTTTGATGAGAGACATTCTTTATCAAGTGTTATCATTCATCAAACATCGGTCCAAACAATCAATATCAGTCGCATCTAATTTGCACTTCAAACATCATGTTAAATCATTCAAACAACTTTCGTTCCAAACCAAGCTTCAACAATCTTGATCAATCAAATCCAATCAATCCATAATCTTGGGATATCCTTCCCGATCATTGTGTTGCTTAATACTATCCTTGCATTGTTGTACATTGTCAACAATGTTATCATGATCAATCCTAATCAATTCAATCCAATCACAAAATCATCATCAATCCATAATATTGGGATATCCTTCCCAATCATTATGTTGCTTAACACTATCCTTGCATTGTTGTGCATCCTCAACAATGTTATCATCATCAATCCTGATCAATCAATCCTTGCATTGTTGGGCATCCTCAACAATGTTATCATCATCAATCATGATCAATCAATCCTTGCATTGTTGTGCATCCTCAACAATGTTATCATCATCATCAATCCATCGATTCGATCATTCAACCTTAGCTTGGTTTTCAACAAACTCCCAAAGAGAGCACTGATATCATATCCATATCAAAATCGTCAAAATCATGTGAAAATTCAAAAAATCAAAAAATAAAAAAAAATCCAAAAACATCCAAAAACACTCAAAAAATAGAAAACATAAAAAACATTTGAATCTAAACTACGTCATCTCTGAGCTTAAACATAGACAAGGCTCATCTTTGATTAGCCCTCGAGACATCAAAATCCAAAAAATTCAAAAAAAACATTAAAATTCAAAAACATTCATAAAAACTACAAAATCCAAAAACATTCATAAAAACATCAAATTCCAAAAACATTCATAAAATCTCAGAAAACCCCAAAACATTGGAAAATCAAAGATCAAAACATTTGAAAATACAAAAAACCCAAAAACAACCTCAAAACATTCCAAAAATGTCAAAAACATCCAAATATTTGAAAAAATCCATCCATCTCATCTCGCTTGCACCTACAATAATCAATCATCCATAATAACCTGATCATCACTTTCATCCTTTGGTAAAACAAACATAAACAATCATAGCAATCAGCAAAATCAAACCTCAAACACAAGATCAAAATCAAAGCGACAAACCTTTAAAACAAAATCAAACTCTTGATCAATCGCAAACATGTCAATCAACCTTATATCAATAGCCTACCAATCAACTTATCAAACCATCATCATCTTGTACAATGCATGTCCTAGGATATATAATTCCAACAATGGGCATCATTTTGGATATCACCTTGGATTCTTATCCTATCAAAACAAATCCCTTTGGCTAGAGGTATGAAGAACATTGACTTATTTGCGTACTTGATCTTTTCTTTTGATTTATCTTATTGCGCTCATTCCAAGGACCTCTCAATCATATCCGAGCGAAGGATTTAGAGAGATAGGAATGGGGCAACAATCATTATCTTTTGTCTGTTGTGCTTGTTGGATGTTCTTGTAAAATAATTTGGTGAATACTTGCTTTGTTAGGTACGTCCTAGCAAGGTTTTTGTATGTCAAGTGTGAACAAGAATACTCCTATCTGTTTGTCAAGTTAAATTCCATTGCACTAGGTACAATGCCATCCTAGTTCTTTATACCTTGATTCATCGTTCCTATGTGTGTTATCAAACATAAGGTAAGTAGCCCTTTTAAAATCCCAATCCTTGATAAGTGAAATCATCATCATCATCATCTCTAATAAAGTCTTGTCAGATCATGGACTTGTTGGATCCTCTTGTCATCATCTCACTTCCAAACTAACATCACATCATGAATAGTCAATCATCATCACCAATGCATCCATCAGGCATCCATCATGCGTCCATCCATCCTACATCCATCATGCATCCATCTTGCATCCACAAAACTGTCAGCATTCCACATATCATTCATATCATACATAATAGGAAACATCGATCATTTCACATGAATTTTCATCATCATAATATAGATCTATTAGTCTAAGCATCTACATAAATCATCCATTGCCTAATCATAGCATATCACATCATCCATCTCATCCATCATCACATCATATCATCATTTAAGTTGTTTAGGATAATATAGATTTGTTATTCTAAGCATCTTAAAATCATATCATTTGCATCATCATCCATAACAATCCATTTTGAACCTCTTTATCATGAGATCGACCATCATATCGACTCTTTTCGCTTGATCTCTCGAGGGGGCAATGTACCAGTGTACTTCTTTCCCCTGGGGCATCCGAAAAATTAGAAAATTTTTGAATTTTGATCGCGAAAATTTTATTCTTTGAACCAACGCAACAAGTACATTGCTTCAAAGAGGGACAAAATGTAGACATGAAAAATATGCATACATGTCAATCCAAAGGTTTAATCAAATAATAAAATTTTATCTCTCATAAATCATTCAACCTTTATCTTGCATCATCCATTTAATTAAAAAAAAATAGGAATTTATTTAATTGAAATCCAATTCATATTTCTCCTTTTCAGATTTAAATAAATCAAATATCCAAGTCCTAAAAGTCAAACTAACCTAATCACCATTAATTTAATCTAGCCATGATTAAATGCTAATCCCACCCACTTGCATTCTCTAGATTATGCCACTTGCAAAAATAAATCAATTTATTGATTTATTAAAACCAATATTTTCACTCAACATGGCCCTCAAGTTTGAAAATCATGACAAGTTGATTTGTCCCTCCAACATTGCATTTATTGCTCTTTTTCTTGTCCCCCTCTCTAAATTTATTGCAAAATTTGAATTCAAATTTCCCCCCTCTTGCGCACATTTCCCAAATCTTGCACATGCATCAACCACTCACATGATGACAAGTGGCCTCTTTTCATTGGCCTGTTTCTTAGTCCCACATTGGTCCCTCTTCAACACTCAACATTTGAAAATCTACAAATAGAGGTTTCATCCTCAAGCAAATCCTCAATCATCTCCACAATTTCATCCTCAAATCATATGCAAAGTCATTCTTCATTGAAGAACTGAATTTGACTATCCATCATCTTGATCATCAAAATATCATATCATGGAGCTTAATCAAGGATTGGGAAAGGGCTTCTTTCCATAGAAGTACCAATCCACTTTAAGATGCTAGTTTGATTATTAGAATGATAACTTTCTATGTTTTACCTGTTTCTTTGGCTTTATTCTTGTGATTAGATGAATCTTATAGGGGATCTTTTATTTGCTTTGGTTTACTAACAATACTAAGGGTTTTTGTTTTTGAGCCAATGCATATGTAGCGTCCTACAACTTCTATGTATCAAATCAATATTCTATATATTTTGTTTCTTAAATGTGCATGTTTTCCTACTTTGAAACTTTATGTCTACGTGTATAAATAGTAAATATCATGCATACATTATTATTAAATCAATTATATCCTTAAGATGTATTATGACCCCTTAATACATCCCCTTAAGACACCCCCTTAAGACCCCTTAAGACATCCCCTTTAGGCATGTTATGACCCCTTAAGACATCCCCTTAAGATGTTCTATTATGACCCTTTTAGACATCCCCTTGAGATATCCCCTTAAGACGTTCTATTATGACCCCTTTAGACATCCCCTTAAGACCCCTTACGACACCCCCTTAATTAACACGTTCTATTATGACCCCTTTAGACATCCCCTTAAGACCCATTAAGACATCCCCTTAATTAACATGTTCTATTATGACCCCTTTAGACATCCCCTTAAGACCCCTTAAGTCATCCCCTTAAGACGTATTATAACCTCTTAAGACATCCCCTTAAGACATTGTATTATGACCCCTTTAGACACCCCCTTAAGATGTCATTATTTGTTTTGACAACTTATAAATTAGTGTTAGATGTTATTATTTATAGTATTTATTAATGCTTTTATTCTCTAATCTTCTATGGCATTGTTTATTTCTTAAAATTTTATCCTTTCTAGTATATAAATAGATTTCTTCTATTTGTAAATTATGATTTATTGACTGATTATTGATTGACATGAATTGAATAAGTTCATTGATTAATTATCGCTATTTATTGAATATACACATCATGTATATCATGTATGAAATCACTAAATTTGCAAAGTATAAATATTAAAATGTCCTATATTAATCCATGTATGAGATCACTAAATTTCACATTAATGTCCTATATTAATGTCTTGACTATGAACATAAAATGCATAAATGTACATGTGTAAACTAAAATTTCAAACAATAATAAAGTCCATAATTTATGTAACATATTAAGTGCATGAAACCAATATATTAAGCGCATGAAATAAAGTCCAATAGAGTACATGAGAAACAAGAAATATAGTCTATGAAATAAACAAATATAACACATAAAATCACATGTTTCTAGGTCATGTACTGTCTCTATAATCAAGAAACCTCTTCACACCATGTGGACTATGTGGATGACCTGAATCACTCTGTATAAGAGAAAGATGAAATCAGATGTAAGACAATAAAAAATGATTTAATGACAATTTAATTTATAATCCATCCTAAAATCAAATTACCATCATATCTACGTTTGGATGCTTGGGTGCACTTGAAGCAACCTCTAAATTCTCTAAATCAATATACATAAACAAGACAAAGAAATTTGAAATTAGATGTACAACTCTACAATTATTTTTTTCTTAATTCAATTTAATTTATAATTTATCATATTTAATTGTACTGTATTCTAAGGTTGTGCACTAGGCTCTTCTCCAGGACTTGTCTGTACATGCTCAACTACAAGATGTGTCTCATGCTATAAAAGAAAAAGAATATGTAAAAATCTCATATTATGTATATATTCAATTTAAAATTTATAATTGACTTTAAATATAATAATTGATTTTAAATATAATAAAAAAATTAAATTACCATTTGATCTAGAACCTGCTCTACATGTCCTCCTAGTGGTATAACTATGTCTGGGTCAGGGCAGAAGGTTGCACTAACAAAGTCCTACAAGATCAAAATTAAAGCATGTACAATTGAATTAGGTTAATATATATATATTCAAGTTTGCACATTTTGTTTAGAAAGTTTTGTAAACAACCTGGAAATCAGTGGCCTCACGAGTAAATGCAACATCAAATGTTTTCCCAATACCCATTCTTATTGTGGTATCAACGTAGACATACATGTACATAGACATTTAATGCTTATAATATTTACAAGTGTACATGAATGCGTTTCATATATCTAGTGGATTCAAAACTCATAAAATTGTAACTATACTAATGTAAACTTTAAAAAAAATTACAATATGAATGTACCTGCCCCTTATCTATGATGCCCAATACTGGAGGAGTGCTTGACAATCCCTCAGGAGGAATCGACGTGGATGCCGATTGACTCACCTAAACCAACATAAATATTTCAAACATATATGTGATTCAATTATAAATTTAAAACTCAAGTTAAATAATTTATGATTTCATATATAATTTTAAAAATTGAAATCAAAATACCCTATAAGGGTTGCCAAGTACGATTGGTGTCGATGTATGTACTCATGGAACAGATGATTTCCCTTGCATCGTTAGTGTCATCTGTACACCAAACAATTTGATTGTTAAAATGTATTGCAAAATTTTCTTTGATATATACAACCATCAAAATTCTTATAAAATAAATGTACATCTAGATGCATATTTATACCTATGTCATAGTGTCCTCAGGGTGATGGTCTGCTATGCGGAACTCTACAAATGAACTGATGTGACTAGGTGAACCACCAGAATCTCCCCGTCCACCTGAACTAGGTGTGGCCTGATCAGGTCCATAGCATACTTGATGACAACTAGTACATATATGGGGGATGGGCCTCAACACTCCTGGAGTAGTACTCAGACCAGCTCCATAAAAAAATCCTCCATCATCATCATCTTTATGCTCCCCACTCGCTATCGTAGAAGCATGCTCATCAAGGTCTCCTACAAGTGTACTAAGGGAACCTAATGTTGAGACCAGAGTTGGATGATGTATAGGTGTAGGAATGGGAGGACCAGGAGCAACAAAAAGGGGTTACGCATGCATGGAGCCTCAGGGATCAACCCTTTCCCCTAATCTTTGTTGTGGCATGCCGCCACCAACACCCTGAAATGATCTAAAATCAAAATAATTGGGCTTTTGCCCCAAAACAAACTCTACATATAGTTTTCTCAAAAAATACAATGTGCACTCCCAATCAGCATGTGGGGGACTATCAAAAACCATATACCATCAATCCCAAAAATGTGCACTCATCTGCGGATGTATGTACCACCTCATGGATATTTTAGATTTGTTGGGTGGAATGGGTTGTCGAGTAACGAGGTCAAGAAAGTAGGGGGCTAGATGGGCTTTCATTATTTTAAGGTCTAATATTTGTTTGTAAGAGAGACCATTAGAATAAAATTGTCTCATTTGTTCTATGTCTCATCAATGCCTATCAAGATCAAAATTGATCATCCTGATGGCATCAACAACGTTTTGCATCACAGATGCAAAACATCTCAATGTGGAGGAATCAATGTTTGACTCTACATAGCATTGATTTGATTTTGTAAGGATGCAACTTGATCATTTATTCATGCTCTCAAGTGAGCCTTGTTAGATGCGATAGGTGTTGGATATGGCATATTAGGTGGAGGGGGAGGTGGAGGGGGAGGGGGAGGTGGATGTGGTTGTGGGTGAGGTGGTGGATTGATAATATCATCAATGTTAAAATCATCCATGATATGCTCGATATAAATGTGCACCTGCATTAAATCATACAAAATAGTCCATCTGCATACATATATTAATATCATATATTTAATTGAAATAGGATGAGCAACATATATATTAAGATCATATATTTAATTGAAATGCACATATATATACATTGATTGTTCAACTCAAGAGCATGTCAATACAAAATTCAAAATTAAATGCATGTAGATGTACATTTAAAATAAAAAATATGATGCATAATTTGCATGCGTACAAATCATTAAACTAAACTATGTACATTCATACAAATTTCAAATTTTAAGAACTATATATGCAAATTTTTTATACATGTACATACATACTAAACAATAAACTTGAAACATTCACAAAAGCTCATTTTATTTCTAACACACACACACACACATATATATTAGAACTTTTCAGTAGGAGAAATCATGATCTAGTAGATAGTCTTAAAATATATACTATTATATATTATTCATTATAAGTTCATAAATTCCACCAAATTCATAAATCCATGTCACTAAAAATATCCATCTAGAACCAAAATCATAAATTCATGTCACTAAAATTATCCATTTGGAACCAAATTTATAAATTCATCACACAAAATATCCATCGTTCACCAAATTTATAAATTCATAACTATTTAAGATCATTGTTTTAATTTATAAACTATTGTGGCTCTCTAATGCATAGATCTTCATTTCTTTGTGTTTTCCTTTTCAAAATTGGGAGTTCTCCTCTCCTCTATCCATTGTCGATGCTCATCTACGATCCCATCCATAGCCCTGATAGCATCAACAAAGGTTTGTATACTAGATGCAAACATCCTCACAAGAGGTACGACACATTCTTCATTTTGAATAATGTTGATTTGATCTTGGATGGTTCTAGTAGAAGCATTGATTTGTGCTTGAAAATGAGCATGTTCATTGATTTTAGGTGGTGGAGGTGGGGGGTTATTAGGTGGAGTGGGTCTAGAGGTGGAGGTGAAGGTGTTGGAGATGGATGGCATGGAGGTGGATTGCAAATACTATTGAATGGATCCATGTGATCTTTAAGATATGAGTGAACCTGCATTAGATTTGTAATTTCAAGATGTAAGATACATGTTTAGGAAATACCTTTAAACCATTCAATATAAATGGCCTTAAATAATTGAATGAAAATGATAAAATTATATGTAAGCCTCATTTATATGTCTAAGTCACATGTTACTAGAATGAAAATACAATTAACTATTGATATTGTATAATCTTGCAGGATCTTATTATTGTTAAAATTGGTTGGGCCTTGGGCAACTTTGATCACCAAATTTTAAGAGATTCTTTGATCCCCTTAAGAAATGTCATATTGTAACCCCTTAAGAAATTGAATTACGATTTAGGGTGACAAGATGGCTTAAGGGGATCTATGTCTAGTGAGGTCCTAGGAGAAAATGACATGGCTCAAGTGAATTAAATTTGGTGAAGTTGCCTAAGGGAACCAAATTTCATTAAGAGCCTTTAAAAAAAAAATGATGGCTTTAGGGTTTAGGGTTTAGAATTTAGAGTTTAGGGTTTAGGGTAATAGGATAGCTTAAGGGGATCTACATGTAGTAAGATCCTAGGAAAAAATTACATGGCATAAGGGAATGAAATTTGGTGGAGTTGCCTAAGGCAACCAAATTTCATTAAGAGCCTAAGAAAAAATGATAGCTTTAGGGTTTAGGGTTTAGACTTTAGAGTTTATGGTTTAGCGTAATAGGATAACTTAAGGGGATATATGTAGTAAGATCCTAGGACAAAATTACATGGCATAAGGGAATGGAATTTGGTGGATTTTCCTAAGGCAACCAAATTTCACTTTAAGATCCTGGGTAGGACAAAATGAATGGTTTAGTGTTTAGGGTTTAGAATTTAGAGTTCAGAGTTTAGGGTTTAGAATTTGGAATATTTAATGAACTTGCAAGTTAGTGAAGAACATTTTCTTGTGGAATAGTTGATTGAGATCTACTCTTGTTTCAACTAACCAACCTAGATCATGATCCCCTTAAGAAATCGAATTATGATTTAGGGTGACAGGATGGCTTAAGGGGATTTACGTCTAGTGAGGTCCTAGGAGAAAATGACATGGCTCAAGTGAATAAAATTTGGTGAAGTTTCCCAAGGCAACCAAATTTAATTAAGAGCCTTTAAAGAAAAAATGATGGCTTTAGGGTTTAGGGTTTAGACTTTAGAGTTCACGGTTTAGGGTAATAGGATAACTTAAGGGGATGTACATGTAGTATGATCCTAGGACAAAATTACATGGCATAAGGGAATGAAATATGGTGGATTTTCCTAAGACAACCAAATTTCACTTTAAGGTGCTGGGTAGGAAAAAATGAATGGTTTAGTGGGGCATGTGCAGGATCATGGTATGCCAAACAGGACCTTAAGTGGCAAAAAATTCAGAAAAATCAGTGTTAGGAAACTTGACGTAAATATTTGAATAAGTTATCTATATTATTTCAAAAATATGTAAGAATAGAATTTGTAGAAAATTGAATTTAGTTTCTAAAATACTAGGTTTATTTAAAAATAAATAAAATCTATTTGGTGAAAATTTGAAATTTCAATGCAAGAGGTACCTTAAATTTCAGGGAAAAATAAGAAGTAGGTGTCTCATTCCCACCACCCCAACCATAATAAAATGATAATATTTTTTTTGTAATATTTTAGATATAAGCAGAGGACTCATGTCCGATGTGATGCATATTTTTGTAATTTTCCAAGCAAATAATTAATTATGAATTTTTATTACAACTTTAGAAAATAAAAATCATTCGTTCGACCACCTTAACTTGGTCAAAAATCATGAAATTTAATTCTTTTCTTTTAATCCTATTGTATGTAAAGCATAGAATGTGACGCATGTTTTGGATTCAAAATATGATGTCGCTTTGAAAGTTATAGATTTTTTCAATCAACTCATCGACGATTCTTTAGTTTAATTCTAATAGAAATGAATAATAATAATTTATTAAATCTCAAATTAAATTATAATTTGTATTTTGAAAAGCTGGAGAATCTCCTCTGAAAAACCCTTCGCTTCATTAATTTTGGGTGAAAAAAAAGTCGTCACCACATACCCTACAAATATTGCCACTTTGGCATACTGATGATCCCCGCATACCCAAAGGTTTAGGGTTTAGATTTTAGAGTCTGTTTAGGCTTACAAAAAATTAGGGTAAATTTCTTGGTGCCCCTTGGAATATTTAATGAATCCTGCAAGTTAGTGAAGAACATTTTCTTATGGAATAGTTGATTGAGATCTACTCTGTTTCAACCGACCAACCTAGATCATGAAATCTCATTCATATTATAATCTTGCACGATCTTATTATTGTTAAATTTGGTTGCCTTGGGAAACTTCACCAAATTTTAAGAACTTCTTTGATCCCCTTAAGAAATTTTTCATATTGGGACCCCTTAAGAAATTGATTTACGATTTAGGGTGATAGGATGGCTTAAGGGGATATAGATGTCTAGTAAGGTCCAAATTTAGTCATACTATAGCCTCATTGGTTCCATCTAGCTTTGGGTCAAAAGTGTTTAACCCTCTAATAAAAAAAAGTATCATGTTAAAAATGAATCAATCTATACATATCACAAAAATAACAATAATCTTAAATTTAACCCATACTCTAACCATAATAGAATGCCAAATGATCCCCACCCCTAACCATATCCTAATTGAATTGTAAACCTAATTGAAACTTAATTAAATTATAACCTTACCTAATCTTAAATGTATTCTATATTATATTATATTAAATTATATTATATTTTATACTATATTTAAATTAATTTATATTTTGTATTATATAATTATATTAATATTTATTATATATTCCTAATCAGAATCTAACTATTTACTACAAACCTAATTGAATCTTAAGCCTAACTCATTAGTAAACCCTCCCAAGTAAATTGTAACATTACCTATCCACTGTAATCTTATATTATATTTTATGATATTAAATATTTATATTATTTACTGGGTACAAAAAGATCATGATGCATAGAAAGTGGCACATGATGGGTATGTAGGGCATGTGGTTGATGACTTTTTACCCAAATTGATGAAACAAAAAGGGTTTTGTATGAGATTCTTAGCTTCCACTAATATAAATTATGCTTCTTTACTTTGAATTTAATAAATGATTATTATTAATTTTCTATTTTATGACTAAAGTCCCTGATCGATAGGCTAGTTGAAAAAATGATCTATAGCTTCTTAAATGAGTATCACATTTTTGAATCAAACATGTGTCACATTCTATGCTCTCAGATACTATAGAAATAAAAAGAAAAATGAATTTCATGAAGTTTTGACCAAGTTAAAGTATTTATTATTGCAGTTTTATATTTTTAAAATTTGTAATAAAAATTCACAATCTCTAATTATTTACATGGAAAAAATTACAAAAAGTATGCATCACATTGGGGACATGAGTCCTCTACTTTATATATTAAATTTTATAAAATACTATTATGATTTTATTGTGGTTAGGTGGTCAAACAAACACCTACTTATTTTTCCTCAAATTCAAGTACTATTGCATTGAAATTTCAAATTTTCACCAAATAGATTTTTTTTCTTTTAAATAGTTTAGTTTAGAAATTACATTCAATTTTCTACAGATTCTATTCTTACATAATTTTGAAATAATATAGGTAACTTATTCAAATTTTTATGTCAAGTTTCCTAAGTATAATTTTTTAAATTTTTTTGCCACTTAAGGGCCCGTTTTTTCCAAGATGATCCTACACATGCCCTAATATATTATATTATATTAATATTTATTAAATATGATATATTAAATAATATAAATATTTAATTATATTTATTTTATATGAATCATCCTCCTATCTCTAAATTGTAATAATAGCATGTAGTTCCTCCAACCTATCATCATGTACCTCCTCCCTTTCCCATGTAATAGGTGTACCTTCTAGGTGTTAAATGGTTCCATCTTGGTCTCCTTATTGATGCATTTCTATTCTTCCACATAAATCTATATAGTATCAAAATATAGGTAATTTTATGGTTATTGAATCTCTCTTAATTGCTAAAGAATCCATTATGATTGAGGATGGGTGGATTATTATCTAGGATCACATCTTAAAAATCCTATAGAGGTCATGTGGCATGTGTTTCTTAATACATATATTTCCATACAAACCTCTTTCCATGTATTATCAACTCTCCTATATAATAGACACCTTACTAGATTTAAATTTCATATGATATATATGTACCCAAGTGTTTCCAATTGGAAATGCTATAATTATACTTTTATGGCATTCTAGATATTCATAATAGTTTTCATAAATCTACCAAATAGACCCATTCTTGACATTGAACCTACATAATTTTAGGTATGTCCAATGAAAGAAACTTTACCCATAGCACTCTCACTCGTGCTCTCCTGTCTTATGGATATAATAGAATAATTTTTTCTTCCAATGATTTAGAACCCTAATGATCATGTCTAATTGTCATAAAGAGTGATCATCCACTCTTCATAAACTTGTAGAAATCAAAAGGTTTTATATTATGTGCTCAAATAAGTGAAAACATTACAAAAATATCTACTAAATGGTGACAATAGAGGGTTTTTTAAGGCAACCAAATTTCATTTTAAGGTCCTAAGACAAAATTCAAATGCTTTAGTGTTGAGGGTTTAGATTTTACAGTTTAGGGTCTAGGGTTTAGCAAACTGAGGGTGAAGTTTGGGTGGCCCTTGGCATAATTTAGACTTGCAAGTTAGTTTCAATTGGAATTGATTGTGTGCGCTTAGATTTACGAATTTGCTAACTAAATTTGCAAACAAACATCAAGATAAACTTTATGAATTTTAACTATTCTTTAACATATTGTTTTCTAATATAATTATAATTTAACATTGAAACTAAAGTTTAATATATACCATTTTTTCCATACAAAGAAAATAAAATTTAAAACATTTAAGCAATGAAAATGAATTTTTTTGAGCTCGAAATTACCTAGTTTTCAAAATCAAAATGATTTGTTCGATTTCAATTTAGGGTTTTAACAAAAAAAATTGTTCCAATTCAATTTAGGGTTTTTAATGCAATTTTTTCGTTTCAATTCAAACTAGGGTTTTCAAATTCTTTTTTCGCTTGGATTTGAATCTGTATTTCAAAAAGCTTGATTAGGGTTTCTAAATGCACTTTTTATTTCATTTCAATTTATAGGGTTTTGAAATGCAATTTTTTTTGTTTTGTTTCAATTAGGGTTTTCAAATTCATCTTTTTTGGTTCAATCGAGCAATTTAGGTTTCAAAAGTTAAATTTTGTTTGTAAAACACAATTCAAGGTTCATTTTTTCATTTTTATTAAAAAACCTTCAAGTTTCATTGCATTTTTTTGTCTATTTTTACAATTATTCATTTCTAGTATAGCAGTTAAAAAAATGCTCAAAACATGAAATAAATTAAAAAAAAGATGCTAAATTCACTTATTTTCTTCACAATTTCAATTAAAAATAGAAAAATGAAAAAAAATGGGACTTAGGCAGGTACCTGTAGCTAATTGTGGGGGTCGCTGTCGCCAGTACTCAGGGTCTCATCTGCTGTGCAGTGAACTCTGTTTATTTAAAAAAAATAGCAATATAAAACGGGATCCTGATTTCTAAAATATGGGATCCCAATTTGTAGAAATCAAGATCCCATTTCATAGTAATCGGGATCTCATTTTGTGGAAATCGGGATCTCATGCCTTTTCCATTGGTTCGAGATCCTATGGGAAATGGGATCCTGATTTTTAAAAAGTGGGATCCCGTTCCGTGTTAGGCACAGGATCACGAAGCTGAACGGGATCCTGATTTTTAAAAATTGGGATCCCGTTTATTAAAATCAGGATCCCATTTATTAAAATCAGGATCCAATTTACTAAAATCGGGATCCCATTTTCTCAAAGCCAATTTCACTTTTTTGGTTAAGGAAAAAACTTTCACGTTTTGTGGACTCAACTTTGTGCACTTACTTGTAGCATACCTTGTTAATGGGTCTTTGACTGATGTAATTATCAGTGCCCTCTAATCTCCTTTTACAAAGGTTAGGGCTTCGACTTCAACATTTCAAATTGATTTATTTTTTGAGACATCACCAACATTGCACAAACCTGTTAGGATTTTTGTTACATCCTTAGAAATTTGATAGGGTTTATCCAGAGTAAGGATATCACCATCCAATCTATTCAAGATAAACCAGAATGCCTCCACATTGATGAAATGAGGAAATTCATTCTAGATATCTAGATTCTTGTGTTTTGCTCCTCCAAGATTCTTCAATTCAACGTGAGACAGTGAATTTCTTACATCCCTAACTTTTTGACTACTATACTCATCCAAAATTACTATTCCTTTAATTTGTTTCATTTTCCATACCGAACAAAGTTCTACTAATCACAGAATGAGTATAAAATTGATAATCAACAAAAATACCTAGAAAATTTTCTGCTAATTTGACTTTCACTCCTTTGAATTTTTTCTACAAAAGGGTTCTCCATCTATTCTCCTTTGGTGCATGGTGAAAAATAAGGGTTTCAAATTCCCTTAAATTATAACTTTTCACACCTAACTTATCGCATTAAATGCTTTTCCCTAGAAGTTTCGATTACACTATTTTCAAGCAACAAGAGAGAAATCCTTCTATAGACCTTCAAGAGGCGATCACTAGTACATTTGAGGATGAATAACACAACTACAAAAAAATTCTTGTAATCTGAAACCAACTACACACGAGGGGACAAAATATTTTCATGAAAAACTCTACGTAGGCCAATGGCCTGAGATCAATTGCTAGATGAACTACTGGAGGGAGCTTCCGGTACAGTCTTATTACCTTCATTAGATCCATTCTTCTTTACCCATGTTTTTTTCATTTGATCTCTTATCTCTTCCATATATTCTTTCCTTTTCCTTTATCACTTTTATGTGAATTTATACCATGATATTCTAGACCTCTTTTATTCATGTTTCTATTTCTGCAGACTCTTGTAATGTGGCAAGATTTGTTACAATTGTAGCATATCTGATATTTTTTCTCTA
>VDFB02300913.1:0-17212 GCA_007258455.2 Sequoia sempervirens
CTATCAATCAAAGCCAATTAACAAAGTAGCAATAGAAAACCATGTGCATGTTAATATGTTCCACAGCATGTATTTCTGCGTAGGTCTATAAGTATCCCATGGGTTGTGATTTCTCCTTGCATGTAGTTGGATTAAACAATTAATAATTACTGCTGGATAATGGAATGAAATAAACTTTAAGCAAATGGAAATAGAATGACCCTATCGCTTTGGAAACTGGAAAATGAATATTTTTGTGGCTTTTACATGATAGGAGGTGTGCAGGCACTAGACTTCTTTGAAGCTCAAATGTCACAAATGTCACAGTATCTGTAGCGTATCAACCAATAGGTCTATTTTGCCATTTACCCTTGTATCATCTCATATCTAATTAATTAGGTAGCTGCTAAGTGGTCTTTAAATACATAATAATTTTAAAAAATAAATAATTACAACTATCCTTGTGTACATTTCAGCTATTAATCAAAGCCAATTAACAAAGTAGCAGTGGAAGACCATGTGCATTTTAATATATTAGATAACATGTATTTGTGCATTTTAATGTGTTATGTAACATGTATTTTAATATATTAGATAACATGTGTTTGTGTATTTGTACAGTAGAACACAATCTTTCTGAGCATTTTGCGTGCCTTGAGTAAAATAGGAGCTTTAGAATAGGATATGTATATTCATCCAAGCATAGGAGGAGGTGGATTCCTAACAGATATTATGGTTTGAAATGTTGTGGTGAATATGCATACAAAATATGGAAGCACAAGAAAGACATGTAAACTGTTTGACAAAATTCCACGAAGAGATGTCATCACTTGGTGTGTAATGATTCCAAGGTTTGCATTAATCGTACTACATGCAAGTAGAAATCACAACTCATGGTATCCATATACAGCTGTGCACAAAAGCGATTGTGCGCTTTCAATTCTAATCTATAAATTGCATTTGCTTCATAGTCTCTAAAGCCCTTTGAACCCAACTTAAACCGATTTAAAATACGAATTTACAATGAAACTATACAAACGTGTTAAAGCACTACGAAACCCAACTTGCATTTTCACTATTAAATGAAAGAAAACAGAAAAAACTAACTTCTCATCACCTCAAGCAACTGGTTTCTCGGCCCACTTTGTTAAATGGCTTTGATTAATAAGTCAAATGTGCAGAAGGATATTTATAATTATTATGTATTTAAAGACTAATTAACAGTTACCTAATTAATTAGATATGAGATGATAGAAGGGTAAATGAAAATTAGAAACTGGATAAAAATGTCAAAGTTAACATGTGAATGTCAAGGTGTGCAGACTAAATACTCATTACATTCCACGTGACCATATGTCTCTGAGGAGTTTTGTCAAACAGTTCACCTGCCTTGTATATGCTTGCATATTTTGCATGTCTGCCTATGAGGACAATAACCACGACATGTAAAATTTTTAGTCTATTGTCTTTAAATACATAAGAATAAAAAGAAAGAAATAATTGTAACTATCCTTGTGTACATTTCACCTATTAATCAAAGCCAGTTAACAAAGTAGCAGTAGAAAACCATGTGCATGTTAATATGTTAGACAACATGTATTTGTGCATAGGTGTATAAGGATGCCATGAGTTATGATTTCCACTTGCATGTAGTTGAAGTAAACAATTAATAATAAGTGGTAGATAATGGAATGAAATAAAGTTGGTGAAATGGAAATAAAAAGACCGTATTGAAGTGGAAAATGAATATTTATGTGGGTTTTACATGATACCAAGAATTCAGCAGGAGACTTCTTTGAAGCTCAAATGTCACAGTATATGTGGCGTACCAGCTAATAAGTCTATGTCACATTTCACCCATGTCAATTTAGCCAATTGCATATTTCTCATTTACCCTTGTATCATGTAATATCTAATTAAATAAGAGATTGCTGAGTAGTCTTGAAATACATAATAATTAAAAGAAAAAATAATTACAAATATGGTTGTGTACATTCAACCTATTAATCAGAGCCAAATAACAAAGTAGCAATAGAAAACCATGTGCATGTTAATATGTTAGACAACATCTATTTGTGCATGGGTGTATATTTATCTTCAAAGCCCTCAGTGTTTGATTGCATAACCTTGATATTTTTTTCATATTTTTCTTTGTTTGGTACAGTGTCAATCTTGTTGTGATGGATGAAGGTATGTTTGAGGTATAGGTAGATAAAGATATGTGAGATTTACAAACATAAATGAGTTGCATGAGAAAGAGAGGAATATGACAGATTGATTAGATGCAAGTAAGTATATGAATGACTGGATACGAAAATCAATGGAATGGAAATGTTATGAATTTAACATTTTAGAGCTGTACGCAGAAAACTAGATCCAAGCTATATAAATATCAATGAGTGAGATGGATGCAAAGAAAAAAGGAATGGAATGCATTGATATGGCCTAAGGAAAGCATATAAATGAATTATGAAATGTATTTGAAATGGGAAGAAAAAATGTTGAAGGGCGGAAATTGAAATGAATGGAATAAAAACACTATGAAGTGATCATTTTTAGCATCATAGGGTGGCAAAACTGGCAGTTTGTTAATGGTCATGCTTTATTAAATCATCATAGGGCTTATTGTCTTGATACATATAGAGAAGAGAAACTTAAGTGGCATTCCTCGCTCTCCTTCGTACACAACAAGGTGTCGAGATCCTTGAGCTTCCTTGAAATGTGGCGACAAAAGAAAAGATGTAAAAATATAGCGATGTTGAAGGATACAAGAGACAAGAAAGAAGACAAAGGAAAATTTGTCATGTGTGCAATGTGAAAATGGTAAATATGGAAAATCATGAAATTACAAAAATGTAAATGCTGATGCGTATGAAAAGCACTTAGTGTTTGAGGTGATAAGAACTTGTATGCATTAGGATCTTTGGAGTTTCAATTGGACAGGCAACATGCACTTTATAGCGATCTAGTTAAAGAAATATGATTGCTTTGTGCATATTGCTATTTAATAATGCAAGTTGATGTTTCAAAAGTAATTTTTTTTATTGGCAATTCGGCATTTATCTGTTGTCTTGTTTGCATTTGAAAGTCAATGCATTAAATTGCATTTAGCTTTATGATTCAATATAGATTTAAGTTAGTTGCAATGCATTCTCATTAGTATGTATGTGCCATTTATGTATTTTGCATAAGCATGGCACTGCAGGAGATGTTGTTGCTGCAGAGTTCAGACCCAGAAATGAGTTACTTGATACATGCACATATACATACATGGTGGTATCCATAGATGCATAAATCCATGTATCCATGGATACATGTTTGGATAGATACATTGACACATAAATAGATACATGCATGTATACATATAGCCACACAAGCATATATACATATATGCGTGGATGCATCTATAGAAACATGTATACATAGATACATAGTTGCATGGATAGATAGAAACATGTATAGCTGGATACATAAATGCATAAATATGCATCAATGGAAGTATGCATGTATTGCATATAAAATTGCATAGATACATATATGCATGCATGCATGTATACATAGATACATGCATGGTAGCACACATGGATGCATGTATATATGTAGATCTATGGATAGTATGCATGGATGCATGTATCTTCAATTGTTGCAAAGTTGTCCCATAGTGAGAGCTTTAGAACCAATGTGTTGTTAACCTGTGCCATAATGAGAAGTTTGGAACAATGTGTGGACAATGTGTTAAAAAGGCTTTAGAAACTGTCGAGCAAATGCAATTTTGACAAGTAAACCCAAACTCTGCAATTGCTTTGAGCTTATTCGCTATCATTAAAGCACAAAGGATAAAGGCATTTTGTCAAATGTCGTAGTTATTGTTCTCATAGGCACACATGTAAAGTATCGAAGCATACATAAGGCAAGGGAACTGTTTCACAAAATCTCTGAAAGAAATGTGCTTGCATGGAATGCAATAAGGATTCAGTATAGTCACCTTGGCATTGGCATGGTAACTTTGTCAAATAGTGCAATTTGACATGCAATGGATTGAAGAAACATATATGCATTGATCTGTGGGAAAGATATGGCCACAGTATTCTAATAGCTGCACAACACATACCATTTATTGCATAACAACATGAAGGAAAAAGCTTCCAGTTCTATCAAAAAAAAAGTAACATAAGAAATCAAATATTGAAGCCATGAGAAGAACAATAGAACTATCGAACAATGAACTCAATGTCTATAATATCTATGCAAAAACTATAAGCGCCATAGATGAAATAATATGAATAGAAATTTAGTGTCTGCTTTTCTTGAAATGCAATAAAAGAACTGCTAGAAAGGCATAATATAAGGTTCTATAACATGTTGTCATTCTTGCTCCTAATTTCTATGGACATGAACGCTTCATAAAGTTGATTGCAATAGTAACGTGTCTTTGAAAATGGAACAAGAGCCATTGAAAATCAGTGGTTTCAAGTCTTGGTATATATGTTTCTTAATAGATATAAGCTATGGTGGGCATTTACGAAAACAACTGTTATCAATGCTATGAGAACCAATTACTGTTTCTATATGCAATATCCATGGAATAGAATATATTGTTACAAGGGTAGAGCAACACATCCATAATTGCATAGAGACGTGTATACGTAATTGCATATACAGATACACAGAAGTACAGATGAATACATGCACACATGAATACATGCATATGTACATGTAGACATATAAACATATACACATGCAAATATGCAATTCCAATTGGATACTTGTCCTCTGCAGGTGCAATTTCAATGATCTTGTCTTGCATACTATGTATACTTCTAGACTCAGTGAATCCATGTATCAAAGTTTCTGATGGGTTTTCATGTTCCATTTCATTATCTGAATCTGTTTCACTTGTGCTTGGTGTGCTACTGTCTTCAATTTGTGGAGTGGATTGCAAAGCTTGTTGCCAATCCTGGTTTATGTAGACTTTGTGCATTTTGTATAGTGAAGTCCTTGTTAATTGAGTCAAAGCTTCCATGATGATATTTGGGCGCACCATTCCTTTTTGAAATGCATTTTTATATTCTAAGCGCCTTTTTAATGAAACAACAATTGTTTGTGTGTTGTTAATTGATTGTGGTAATGCTTTTTGTATAATGTTCATGTCAACAGGAACATTTATAATAGAACCTGTTAGGCCTATTTGAGACCTTTTGAACCCTAGTTCCCAAATTTGTGCAAATGCAATTCTAAGTGACACAAGTCGTTCTTCTAGCTGGGTCAAATTTTGCACATAGGACAGTTGCTTATTAGTTCTTATTTTCTGTGGGGTAGCGTATTTTGGAATAGTGGATTGTTTCAATGCAAAATAGCATACATGGCATATGGAATCTGTGAATGTCAAGCAATCTGATTGTAGTAGCTTGCAGTATAGTTCTTTTTGTTTTTCTTTGAATGTCCTGATGTCCTTGTTGAAACACAATACTTGGCAAACTGCACATGTATATTTTGGTGTATCTGTGTATGTTAAATATGGTTGATCAAAATGAAATAAACAAAACACATATAATGGAACTTTAAACTGAAGAAATGCAAGTAATTTGAATTCAAAGAAACAAATTGAAGCTTCTTTAGAGGCATTCCTCCTCTATCTCCGAGATTTGTTTGAAAGTTTCTCTCGTGTGTAAGCAAGGCTTCTCCAAATGGCAATCTGCAGAATGAGTATGCAAAAATGATAAAGCTTCTCTATGCTATATGCTGGTGAAGTGAAAATACTGACACAGATATGCACAGGGGCTATGGATTATGCATAGGGGCTGTGGTTTGCGGATGCTATGATATGAAGTGGATATGCCATGATATACTATGATTCTATACTATGAATGCTAAAGACTATGCTATGGATGCTTGAAGGCTATTTGTAATTTGGCTATAGTTTATCTGTATGAAAGCTTCTCTATGATTTCAAAGACCCGACAGTCCTTTTATAGCTTTTTGCAGGCAAAATCCTGGCTGGCAATGATCAATGGTTGTGAGATTGTTTGGTAAATTTGAATGGTGAGAGATGGAGAGGTTGAGAGGAAGATGGAGAATGTTGGGAGGTTGGAGAGGAAGATGGAGCTTTGTCTTCAACCCACGACAACAATCTTGCATAGGAACAGAGAAATTTAATTTTTCTGTTTTGGCAGTTTGTTTCACAGTTGTTGAAGATAATTCCCAAATTTATTAAATAAATAAATTTATTTAATTTCATTTATGTGAGTTTGATTTTTGATTTTAGAACTATAGAAGATTTAATTAAATATTTTGAAATATTTAATTATGATATGACTTTAGAAGAATTAATTAAATATTTTAGAATATTTAATTGCGAATGGATATTAGAAGAATTAAATTAAATATTTAGAATATTTAATGGTGAATGGACATTAGAAGAATATATTTAAAAGAGAGAAATATTTAATCTTTATTTGAATAAAATATCCAAGCCAAGATTAAATGATAATTAATATAAATAAATCGTAATGTTTATTTAATTAATTAAGAAATGAATATGAAAAGTGATTAAATAAACCTATTTATTTAATCGAAATGAAAGAATGAACAAATATAAATAAATTCATTTAAATTTCTATTTATATGCAGATTGAACTCGGGGAGATTTAATTAAATATTAAAATATTTAATTAAATACTGCACTATGTGATGTGACCACTTTTAGGTGTATACACTTTGTAACCGCATTTTTTGTTGTATTCCCCATCTATCAAAGTGTTCCACTTGAGCATTTTAGCCCCCAATCTAAGAAAAATTTTATGACTATTCAACATGTTCTCACAAACAATCATATTCCCCACATCCAATCCCAAATTGCAAAGACACTTCCATTTATAGTTGAGGATCCCATTTTGATTTGTAACTTCCAAGTAATCTCTTACCTTATCCTCTGATAACTATTTGGTGAGCCTTTTTGCATGTTCGAGTTATGAAATTTCTTCTAGTTTTTGGCCACCTTCCTAGGAGTCTTTGCAAAAGAGGGTTGATCTTTCATCCAAAATCTCCCAAGTGAGGTAGTCTATTATGAGTGATCTATAATTCCTCATAAAGTTCCATATTCTTGATCCCTCGGGGAGAGAGCGAGAGGTGAAGACGTTGCCTGTCTCATTTTCCAAATACTTTTCCCTCACTATCTTAACCCACTTGAGCTCCTACTTTGAGTGAAAAACCCATACTAACTTTTCCCCGAAGGCTTTGTTCTAGTGAATCAAATCATTCATGTCATCCCCATCCTCATTTCTATTTTTGCAGATTTTCTCCCAGCTCACCAATGGAAACTTGTGTTGATCTTTATTGCCTTGCCAAAACAATTATTCATTTTTTAGTTGATGGACTTGTTGGCATCGACCAAAAGGGGGAGACAGGAGATCATGTATATCAATAAGGTCACTACCACTAACTTTATCATTGTAAGTCTTCCCACCTAGGATAGCTAAGGACTTTTCCAAGAAGACAACTTTCTTTTTACTTTTCCAATTAAAGAACTCCATGTGTTTCCAGCTTATAGGCCTCTAGTCAAGGGGAGTCCTAGATATTTGCAAGAAAGGGTGTCTTTCTTAAATTTTAGAATCTTTAAAATCTTCTTTTCTTAGTCATCCCTAGTATTAAAAAAGAAAACCTTCAATTTCGCTATATTTGCCTCCTGCCCGGATGCCAAATTGTATTTATCTAAAATATTCTTAAAGTTCCTTGCCTCCCTTTCCTAACCTACATCAAATAGAATTATATCAAATTAGTGAATTATTGGTGTGTGATTTCTAGAAGAACGCTCATTACTTGCAGCCTAAGAACCTTGTCATCCCTCCATCCTTTATTGATGGATCTTCCAACGGTCTCGACCATGATTATGAAAAAAAAAGAGAAAGTGGATCCTCCTATTGGAGGCCAAAAGAGGCATTGAAAATCCCTTCAGGAGAGCCATTCAGTAGAACTAAGTACCTAGGACTTTCCACCCAGCCATGAATCCAATCAAGCTAGCTCTTTTGAAATCCAAATGCCTCTAATACTTTCAATAGAAATAGATCTAGTTTACTTTGTCATATGCTTTTATTATATCCAATTTTATTAGCATGGATGGTTCTTTTAAATTTTGGATGGATTGGATCACTTCTTGTGCTATGATAACTCCATCAAGAATGGATCTCCCAAGGACAAATCTCATTTTTTCTTCCAAGATGATATCTAGCAGTATCTTCTCCAATAAATTTGCTACCACTTTCGATAGTATTTTATAAATGGTGTTGCATAGAGAAATATGCCTAAACTCCTCTAATGTATCTAGTCTTTCCTTTTTTAGAATTAGTGCAATTAATGTGTTATACATTTCTTTGAGCATCTATCCTAAGCTCCTAGAATCCTCGACCACTTCAGTGACCTCCTTGCCAGCTATATTCCATTATTTCTTAAAGAAGGTAGCCACAAAGTCATCAAGTTTGGGAACCTTATCTAGGTGAAGTTGGAATAGAGATTCCTTCTCTTCATGTTTCATGAATTTACTATTTAGCATTGTGTTCTAAGCTTCAGTCACCAATTTCAGTATACCCTCCAGTAGATCCTTCTATTCTACTAGTTTAGAACCCTCCCAATCATTCAAGAGATTGTTAAAATAGGTCACTTCCACCTCCTTTATCTCCTCCACCTTGTCCAAAGTTCTCCTATCAATGGTTTTGATGCATGTGATTATGTTGATCTCTCTCTACACCTTTGTGGAGTTATGAAAATATTTTATGTTTTTGTCTCCATAATTTAACCAAATTTCTCTACAATTTTGATGCTAGTAGATCTCTTCCTTGGCCAAGAGGTCATTCAATTTTCTTAGAAGAGTCTTATCTTCTAATAAACTCTAATCATTCATGACATCCTTGATTTCCCTTTCTGATAGCCCCTTCAACTCCTCTATTTTTTGCTTCTCAAAAATATTTTTGAAGTAGTCCTTGTTCCAAATTTTTAGATTTTGTTTTAAAGCTTCTAGTTTGGCCATTATATTGAACATCTTCAAGCCTCCTAGGTTGTAATTCATCCACCATTTTGTAACCAGATACATGAAATTAGGATCCTTCAACCATATATTTTCAAATTTGAAGGGGCATCTAGCAGGACCCCTTTCCCCAACAATCTCCAACAAGACTAGATAATGGTCTGAACCCACCCCTGGACCAATTTTTCACTACATAGTGAAAGGAAATAGGCCCAAATCTCCCTTAAAAAATAACCTATCCAATTTCTCCATAATGCTAAAAAAACCCATCCTTTTGTTTGTCCATGTGTACAGGCCATTTCCCATTTCCAACTCAACTAACAAATTTATTTCGACAGAGGACTTAAAAATCAATCTGAGAATGTAATTTTCTACCCACCCAGCCTATTTTATCTTTTGATCTTAATATGGAATTGAAATCACCTTTGATGATGTAAAAATCCTACCCTGAGTTATTACATATATTAGCTATCTCACCCTAAACATGCTTTTTTCTGGATACAATTGATTGGACCATAGATGTTGATAAGAAAGAAACATAAATTAGAGGCCAAGCTTCTTACCCTACAGGTGATACAATGTTTTTAAGTAGTAACTTCCTCTAGTAACACATTTTTTGGCCTCCATAGAATCAAAATTTGACTCGAGGGGTTGATCGTATTAACCCCACACACTCTCCAATGTTTCATTTTCTTGTCGAAGTTTACTTTCTCCTATTCTTCTAGCTTTCTTTCCTAAAGCATACAAATTTCCACTTGGAATGATTCAATCTAGTGTCATATCAGGCACCTATTGTTATGGGCATTTAAGCCTCTAAAATTCCATGATAAGAGTTGCATTGTTGTTAGGGAAGAGTTTTCGCCTTCCCTACTTTCATCATCTCATTTATCTTTAGTTTCCCATTGGCCTCACCATCCCATTTAAGTTCTTGATTGGGACTTCTCCCTCACTTCTTGTAATCATGATAGTTAGGTGTGGGTTTGAGAGAATCCCTCTGACATATTTCAAGCTTTCCCAACTCCAAATGTGGTGAAGTGGTGGTTTATTTTCCTTTTTCTCACTTTTTGTCTTATATCATCCTCCTCTATTTGTAGGTCATCATCCACTAGGTTTGGACCATCAATCCAATCCTCAAATAGACCATCTTCATCCAAACCCAACAAGCCATTCTTTGTTGTTTTGGAAAAATCAACCACCTCATGTCACATGGATTAGGGAATTAAGGTTTTCTTCTTTTTTACTTTTATTCCACAAACCACAGCCTTAGATATTTTCTCAATTCAAATCCTCCACATGACTGCAGGAGGAAGATTCCTTCCCATTGTTCTTACTCCACCCCTTGATTGTTTTCTCTCTGATTCTACATTTCTGAATCCACATTGGATAGGATTTAAGTATTTGATTTAGATGTTCTTACCATCTCTGTGGCATGAATGTCTTCCTTTTGATGAGTTGTAATGTGAATGGTGATTCCCAAATATCTTGACCACTCCACGAATAGAACAAAAGTCAAGAATGAGAAATTACAACTAACTTCCCAATCTATAAATAGCTTGATCTCTTTCCAAACAAAAATCCCTTTGGCATCCTTTTCCATGCCTCTATTCTAACATAAGTGCTTATTCCATCTATTTCCAACCTCTCTTCTACACAAAGATATGATCCCAAGTTAAGTTACCAATTTCTTCCAATACTTTGGGTGCTCAAATTCCAAGGAAGATTTCCAGTAGTTTATTCATTCTTGAATGGAATCCATTTGACATGAAATGGATCAAAGCTAGGCATCCACCTTTGAATGTAGAAACCCCAACCATCTACAATCCAAACATCGTTTACTATTTCTTCCCTAACTTCTTATGTAGGGCATATAATTGCAAATAAGTCATTACCTAAGGCTTTGAATTTCAGCTCTTCCCCGCGTTTCCCTTTCCACCACCAAACAATTCCATCCCAATTCAACCCCTTTGCAAACCATTTCACTAGTAGGCCAAGCTATTCCAAGCGATCTTTATTTGGAAAAATATTGATTAGACTTATTACCATCTATGTCCTAGCTGTTTCTTGTCATTTTTCCTTTATCCTTCCATGCTTCATTTTATTTCAATATTTGCAAATTACTAGATAAGTGCTCAAAAATTAGGGTTTCTCCAACCTCTATCGCCAATATTTCTCCTGGATTTGTGCCCAATGAGGGTTGTTACGTCCCCTCCTACCTTTTTTCTGATACCAATGAGTATTCCTTTTGTTTCTATAGCCAAAATTCCCTTTTCTATATGGATGGAAATTATTTTGCCACTTCTTTCCACCGCATCCATAGTTCCTGTAGAGTTTCCTGACCAGAATCAAACTCCATCTTTGTGCTTCTTCCACTACTGCTAGCTCCTTTTCATTTGATTTGGATCTATCATGATTGCAGCTTCTCTGACGCAATCCCAATGACCTTTCCCTATGCTATTCTAACATTGATTAAGAGTTCCATCAATGAAATCTTTCATTGCTTCCTTCCATGGCTTATCCAAGACTTTCACATGCCATCTTTGTTCTCTTCTTATGTTGATTTTGATTTCGCAAACTTCTATTGAGATTTTTTTTTGTAATTTTTTTTGTTTTTACTTTAATTACTTAAGCTAAACTTAGAGTTTATTTTTATATTAATTGAAAAAATATAGGAGAAGTCTCATTGCATGAAATTAAAAACACTTGTCACAATTCCAACCAAATCCTCATCTAGTTTTCTATTTGCTTAAGGGCATAAAAAGATTCCCTTTCCCCATTGTTCTTACTCCACCCTTGGATTGTTTTCTCTCTTGATTCTTACTTCAATCCACATTGACAGGGAGATTTGGCATTGATTTAGATGTTCCTACCATCCTGCATGAATGTCTTCCTTTTGATGAGTTGTAGTCAGAATCGGTGACATCCCAATATCTTCACTAATTCACCATTGGGAACAAAGTCAAGAATGAGAAATTACAACCAACTTCCCCAAACTATAAAGAGCTTGATCTCTTCCAACAAAAAATCCTTTGGCCTCCTTTCCATGCCTATTCTAACATAAGTGCTTATTCCATTTGTTTCCAACCTCTCTTCTACACAAAGATATGATCCCAAGTTGTTACCAATTTCTTCCAATACTTTGGGTGCTCAAAATTCCAAGGGAAGGTTTGGTAGTTTTATCCATTTGATGATGAAATGGATCAAAACTAGCCATCCACCTTCAAATGTAGAAACCTTAACCATCCAGAATCCAAACACTATTTACTATTTCTTCCTTGATTGCTTGTGTAGGGCATATCATTGCAAATAATTCATTATCTAAGGCTTTGAATTGCAACTCTTTCCCATTTCCCTTCCCTGCACTATTGAACCAATTCATCCCAATTCAACCCCTATCCAAACCATTTCACTAGTAGGCCAAGCTATTCCAAGCAATCTTTATCTAAAAAAATGTTGATTATACTTATTACCATCGATGTCTTGAAGGTGTTTCTTGTTGTCATTTTTCCTTTATCCTTCCATACTTCATTTTTATTTTCAATATTTGCAAATTACTAGATAGTGCTCAAAAATTAAGGTTTCCCCTCCAATCGATATCACCAACATTGCTTTGATTTTGTGCCCAGTGAGGGTTGTTACTACCCCTTCTACCTTTGTTCTGATACCAATGAGTATTCCTTTTGTTTCTATAGCCAAAATTCCTTTTTCTATACATATGGAAATTCTTTTGCCACTGCTTGCCACCACATACATAGTCCCTTGGGTAGGAGTTTCCTTGACCAGAATCAAACTGATCTTTGTGCTTCTTCCACTACTCGTTATCTAATTTTCATTTGATCTGATCCATCATGAATGTAGCTTCTTCGACACGAGCCCAACGACCTTGCCCTATGCTATCTACTGATTGATTAGGGGTTCCATCAATGAAATATTTTGCTGCTTCCTTTCGTGGCTTATCTGCACTTTCACGTGCCATCTTCATTCTCTTCATGTTCATTTAATTGCAAACTTATTGAAATATTTTTTTTTGTAATTTTTTGTGTTTTTTTACTTTAATTACTTAAGCTAAAATTGGGAGTTTATTTTTATATTAGATTGAACAAATATAGAAGTCTCATTGCATGAAATTAAAACACTTGTCACAATCTAACCAAATCCTCATCTAGGTTTTGCATTTTTATGCTTTTATAAGCATAAAAGATGCCTTTTCCCATTTTTCTTCCTCCACCCCTTGATTGTTTTCCTCTTGATTTTGTACTTCTGAATGCACATTGATAGGGAGATCTGGCATTGATTTAGATGTTCCTACCATCTCTGAGACATGATTGTATTCCTTTTGATGAGTTGTAGCTGTAATAGGTGACATCCCAATATCTTGACTAATTCACCATTGGGAACAAAGTCAGGAATGAGAAATTACAACCAACTTCCCCAATCTGTAAAGAGCTCGATCTCTTTCCAACAAAAATCCTTTGGCCTCCTTTCCATGCCTATTCTAACATAAGTGCTTATTCCATATGTTTCCAACCTCTCTTCTACACAAAGATATGATCCCAAGTTGTTACCAATTTCTTCCAATACTTTGGGCACTCAAAATTCCAAGGGAAGGTTTGGTAGTTTTATCCATTTGATGATGAAATGGATCAAAACTAGCCATCCACCTTCAAATGTAGAAACCTTAACCATCCAGAATCCAAACACTATTTACTATTTCTTCCTTGATTGCTTGTGTAGGGCATATCATTGCAAATAATTCATTATCTAAGGCTTTGAATTGCAGCTCTTCCCCCCATTTCCCTTTCCACCACTGAACCAATTCATCCCAATTCAACCCCTTGCCAAACCATTTCACTAGTAGGCCAAGCTATTCCAAGCAATCTTTATCTAAAAAAATGTTGATTATACTTATTACCATCGATGTCTTGAAGGTGTTTCTTGTTGTCATTTTTCCTTTATCCTTCCATACTTCATTTTTATTTTCAATATTTGCAAATTACTAGATAGTGCTCAAAAATTAGGGTTTCCCCTCCAACCGATATCACCAACATTGCTTTGATTTTGTGCCCAGTGAGGGTTGTTACTACCCCTTCTACCTTTGTTCTGATACCAATGAGTATTCCTTTTGTTTCTATAGCCAAAATTCCTTTTTCTATACATATGGAAATTATTTTGCCACTGCTTGCCACCACATACATAGTCCCTTGGGTAGGAGTTTCCTTGACCAGAATCAAACTGATCTTTGTGCTTCTTCCACTACTTGTTATCTAGTTTTCATTTGATCTGATCCATCATGAATGTAGCTTCTTCGACACGAGCCCAACGACCTTGCCCTATGCTATCTACTGATTGATTAGGGGTTCCATCAATGAAATATTTTGCTGCTTCCTTTCGTGGCTTATCTGCACTTTCACGTGCCATCTTCATTCTCTTCATGTTCATTTAATTGCAAACTTATTGAGATATTTTTTTTTGTAATTTTTTGTGTTTTTTTACTTTAATTACTTAAGCTAAAATTGGGAGTTTATTTTTATATTAGATTGAACAAATATAGAAGTCTCATTGCATGAAATTAAAACACTTGTCACAATCTAACTACAACTCTCATCTAGGGTTTTCATTTTTATGCTTTTATAAGCATAAAAAAGACTCCCTTCCCATTGTTCTTACTCCACCCCCTTTGATTGTTTTCCTCTTGATTCTCGCAGACTCTCAATCCACATTGACAGGAGATTTTGGGCATTAATTCTCTAGATGTTCCTACCATCTCCGTGGCATGAATGTCTTCCTTTGATGAGTTGTAGTTGTAACGGGTGACATCCCAATATTTCTCCTCCTGACTAATTCACCATTGGGAACAAAGCCAAGAATGAGAAATTACAACCAACTTCCCAATCTATAAAGAGCTTGATCTCTTTCCAACAAAACTTTGGCCTCTTTCCATGCCTATTCTAACATAAGTGCTTATTCCATCTATTCCAAGTAACCTCTCTTCTTACACAAAGATATGATCCCAAGTTGTTACCAATTTCTTCCAATACTTTGGGTGCTCAAAACTCCAAGGAAGGTTTGGTGGTTTTATCCATTCTTGAATCAATCCATTTTATTGATGAAATGATCAAAACTAGGCATCCACCTTCAAATGTAGAAACCCTAACCATCCGTAATCCAAACATCAAGCTTACTATTTCTTTTCCTCGACTTCTGTGTAGGAAGATTACTGCAAAGAATTTGTTACCTAGGGCTTTGAATTGTAGCTCTTGCCTCCATTTCCCTTTCCACCATTGAACCAATTCATCCCAATTCAACCCCTTGCTGAACCATTTCGCTAGTAGGCCATGCTATTCTAGTTGATCTATTTTTGGACAAATCTTGATCAGACTTATTACCATCGATGTCCTGAAGGTGTTTCCTATTGTCGCTTTGCCTTTATCCTTTCAGGCTTCATTTTGATTTTCAATATTTGCATTACCAGATGGTGGTCAGAAATTAGGGTTTCCTCCAACTCCTATCACAACATTCTCGATTTTATGCCCAATGAGGGTTGTTACCTCCCTCCTACCTTGTTCTCATACCAATGAGTATTCCTTTTGTTTCTATAGCCAAAATTCCTTTTTCTATACATATGGAAATTCTTTTGCCACTGCTTGCCACCACATACATAGTCCCTTGGGTAGGAGTTTCCTTGACCAGAATCAAACTAATCTTTGTGCTTCTTCCACTACTCGTTATCTAATTTTCATTTGATCTGATCCGTCATGAATGTAGCTTCTTCAACACGAGCCCAACGACCTTACCCTGTGCTATCTACTGATTGATTAGGGGTTCCATCAATGAAATATTTTGCTGCTTCCTTTCGTGGCTTATCTGCACTTTCACGTGCCATCTTCATTCTCTTCATGTTCATTTAATTGCAAACTTATTGAGATATTTTTTTTTGTAATTTTTTGTGTTTTTTTACTTTAATTACTTAAGCTAAAATTGGGAGTTTATTTTTATATTAGATTGAACAAATATAGGAGAAGTCTCATTGCATGAAATTAAAACACTTGTCACAATCTAACCAAATCCTCATCTAGGGTTTGCATTTTTATGCTTTTATAAGCATTCACCTTCATTGTAATCATTCATTCAGGTTATTGCATCAATACAATTTCTCAGGTTTTTGAGCATATAATCATGCTTTGATCTCTTTTTTGTGATAGGACAATTTCTTTTAGGTGATTTCTAAAAACTATGGGGTTCAATCATCAACTTCAACATGGTATCAAAGTTCTAGATCTACAACCTCCTACTAAAAATTTGAGGGATCCAAACTTGAGATTTCTTTTGGTGTATCCTTGAGTGAAACAAACCTCATGATTACATCTCAAGTGACCAAAAACCTAAGAATTGACTATCGTTTCACAACAAATTGAGAAAAAAATATTTTGAGGAGATTTTTGGAATAGATTTCAAAGTTTAAAAAATCCATAAAGATGTATAAAATTTGTATATTTTATGGATTTTTATGCTATACAAGAATGGGCACCATGTTAGGCTCCTACACAAGTGTATAGGTATTATTTAAAAAATCGAGCAAAAATATTTTTGCAATAACATTTTTTTTAAATCAGGAAATTTTTATTGGTCCAATGTTACATGCCTACACATGCATACACAAGCACTGACATCACTAGTATTACCACTACCATTGTAGGAATTTTCTATTAGAATATTCTTTATTCCAACTAGGCCACTCCTCCACCGACTTTCAATCACTGACCATCACTCATCCAAGTGGCACCTCCACCACTAATGCCCCCATGCCACCACCTTCGATATCCCACTCTGGGTCCTCCACTTGCAGGGAGCCCCACCTAGTCACATCAACAACTAGATGTTGAGGGCCATACCCAGTGCCTAGTCGCTAACTCCCTAGTCTACCATAGGACCAAGGGCCTCTTTTTTAGCTCTTGCTTTGCGCTAGAGGGAAAATTATGTAACTTTGAGTAAATCAAGTATAAATTAGGCTTATGATCTACGCTTTTGAAAAAACAATATCATTAGAAAGGTGGTTCTGAGCCCGATCCATTAGTGTGTGTATTTTTTCCATATTTACCCCCAATTTATTCTACAAGCCTCTAAAATCAAATCTAGTTGTTTTCACTCAAGAGGGCATAACTTTTTCCTCGATTATCATATTTTTGTGATCCAAGTGGAATAGAAAATTTGATTTAG
>VDFB02300915.1:0-19034 GCA_007258455.2 Sequoia sempervirens
GATCTGTTATTTTGTATCTTGATACCTAGAAACTTTCATCATAGAACAAATCGTTTTCATTTTTTTTTTATTAAAGATAAACCTATAAGATAATATCTCCTATACTTTCATTTCTTCAACCTACCTTTGCATAGACTTTTACCTTGTGCTTTGTTGACTAAACTCATGACTTCAAGGAACCATACCTATCATGAGATATCATTTTTCATACATCCATACTAGCATAATTTCAACTTACAGTATCTAACAAGAATTAACCTTCCATTATTCTTTAATGGATGTTTATGGCTTGATTCATTCATTTGAAACCACCATAACGAATAATGGTAGAGGTTGTGCTGTTCATAATTTTTTTCACATTTCGAAAACCTTTTCATGGTAATTCAATGTGCACCTGGGAAGAAATATTAGAACTCAAGTTCGAAAGAATCAACTTTTCAGATGAAGGATAAACTAGAAGTCAATTTGAGGTCTCTTAACTGTACCATGTAAGGATTGAAATTCAATCTTACAATTTCAAGGGTTGAGTAATATTCGTGACAGTAGATCGATTTAATCATGCCTAGTAATCGCTGGCTCTCTTTAACATGCTGATTGTGTATGTGAAAATCAATACTTGGGGCTTCCGTATATTTTTGTTTTGGAGTTTTTACATCCGATTGTGTAAATCATTTTATTTTCATAACAGATCATAAAATGTGATCGAAAAAAAAATATTTGATAGAGAAATATATACATGATGAATCAAAGAAATTGCATGATTTGCCATGCGTTCCAGAGGATGGTGTAGTTGTGTAAGTCAGCTGTGGGATCGAATCATAAAAAAAATTGCTGCTCCCTACCCTCTTTACCTCGACCGAAGATGTTAGTGTGCAAGATATGGGGTTGGCCCAAAGTATTTCCCAGAAATTCCATATCTATCTCGTCATGCATGTCACCCTCAGAGCTAAGCTGCATACGCACGCAAGGAGATTCATTAGGATATATCAAGTTTAGGTCCCGCAGAAGATAATGGATCGCGGATCTGCTGAAGGTAAACGAACTGGGTCGTTCTGATTTTATAAAACGAAATGGGCTGCTCGCGTTTTATTAAAAATCTAATTTTTCCATTCGAAATGATGTTGTTTACTGTCGTAGAATAATTATATTTTTTCGCTTTCTTCAGATTCCAGGCTTATCAGATCTGCTAGCGTTGTGGACAGCGCAAGCGTTAGAAGCTTTTGCAGTAGGTGAAAGCCAACTGAAGATCATAAGCGTATATTGAACTTCCATTTTCATGAGCCGAACATGAAATCCATCGGTTGACTAAATAAAGCAGATTACTGCTGAGCTGGTGCGTTATGGCAGGGCGGAAGGCAAGGACGTGTTCTACTGGTTTCAGAATGCCACCGCAAGAGAGAAACGGAAGAAGGAACAACCGCAAACATGTAAGTAGTACTGATTACAAGGGCAGGTAGATTCTTATGAGTTTGTTATTCACATTGTTTTTTTTGACTAACCTGCCTTCTAATCAATACTACTTCATGTTTGTGGTTGTTCCTTCTTCCGGTTCTGTTGCAGTGGCATTCTGAAACCAGTAGAAAACGTTCTGGCCTTCCGCCCTGCCATTACGCTGCAGCTCAGCAGTAATCTGCTTTATTTGGTCCAAGGAAGGATTTCTAATGCTTGCGCTCTCCACAACACTAGTAGATCTGATAATGAAATGCCTGGAATCTGAAGGAAACAAAATAATAGAACTATTCTATGACAATGAACATCATATCCGCGTGAAAAACTAGATTTTTTAATAAAACGTGAACAACCCAATTCTGATTTATAAAATCAGAACGGCCCGGTTCATTTACCTCAAGCCGATCTGCGATCCATTATCTTCTGCCTGCCCTAAACTTGAAATATCCTTAGAACTGCACCCAAGGACGCTTCACTCACACAGAATGTGGTTACTTGCCCGCCGAATCTCCGGCAACAAGCTTCATAAACATACTGAAGCTCCCAGACAAGAATTCCTCCTTTGATTGGACTAATGATCCTAAAACAAAAGGAAACATCAGTTTATTTTGTTTCATATAAGTTTACTAAACCCATCTCAGAGTATCTGATAACCATCCTTTGAACCTAATCAATCTATGCAGTGGACCCAAGCACATTGGATAAAACATCAGTCTATAATCCTTCGTGGGTACTTGGAAATGAATGCAAATGTCAAGAGGATTAAATAAAATTTACCCGAGGAGGCCTGATTGAGAGAAAGCTCCAAGTCCTGACCATCACTGAATATGCTGACATTAACGGCGCCCCACATCACATCTATGTCATCATAGAAATTTGCATAAACTCTGTCGTAGAAATAGATATGAGCAGGAACAGCAGAATACAATGAAGAAGGCTGAAAGCACCCATGGCTGGGCCAACAGGATTACTGCCTAGATGAAATGTCCTTTATCTTCGTATTCCTTTAGATCATGGGACAAAAGGACAGTTAGAGAATGACAAGAATGTGAGAAGGAATGGCCAAAGCAAAAGAATTTAAAGATCTTTAGAACCGCATAATCAGCCAGCTGTTTCGCCTGTCAGTATTGGAACTTAGCGAAGATGGGTGAGAGGGATGCAGAAAGCCAAGGTGACAACAAAAATAAGCGGATAGTAGATGCTTTCCAAATTCCCATTTTTTTTGGGTATCAAAGCATTTTCTCTGGAAGAGAAACTGAATGCATCGCCAATCTGGTGAACAGGGACACAATAAATTCCAACGCAGACGCTTCATATCCTCTCCAACCACCTGTCTACAGCACCGTTTAGTATAGAAGATAATTTTTTTACCAATGACATCCATTCTGTTATATTGAAATTTACAGAATTAATGCAAGTGATATCCGTTGGATTACAATTTACAAGACAATTGTTAGTGCTGTTTTCTTTTTCATGCTCCGGAAACATTCTGTTATATTGAAATTTACAGAATTAATGCAAGTGATATCCGCTGGATTACAATTTACAAGACAATTATTAGTGCTGTTTTCTTTTTCATGCTCCGGAAACAAGGGATTCTTTGGCTGTCTCTAATATTGAAGACCTTGATTTGATTGTCTCTAATCTTGAAAACTTAAAAAAAGAAAATGAATGGTATACATACTAGCATATATATATATATATTATTTTAATAATATATATATATATATAATACGTCGAGAGATATTCTCCTATACGCCCCTCTCAATTCCTTTACACAAAAATCGATTGTAACAAAAATTTCTAAGTTGACATCCCCAACAAGTATCTTTACATGCATTATTAAAACAACATATACATATACATATACATGCCAGTAGAAGGGCTTACCTAAACATGCAATATCCAACATTTTCTTAATAATCTTTTACATATTTCAATATAAACCATTATAATAATCTCAATATGTCATAACATGACAGTTAATGGATTAGGTAGGGTTAGAATTAGGGCCAGGATTGTGGCCCGGCTTAGTCTGCTAGGCTAGGATTGTAGGCTCTAGGCCAGGGGTCACCACAGGTTGTGACAGGATTGTGGGCTAGTGCCAGGGCTAGGGCCCAGATCAAGCCAGGGTTGTGCCAGATCAGGCCAGGCCTAACTGGTGTCAGGGCCCAGATCAGCTTCAGGCCAGCCACTAGCACAGGGCCAGACGATCAGGGCCGGGGTCAGGCCAGGCCAGGGCCAGACCAGGCCAGGCCTATCAATCTTGCCTCAGGCCAGGCCAGGCCTAACCAGGCCAGGACTCGCCATCAGACCAGACCAGACCAGGATCAGGCCTAGGCCAAGACTACACCAGGGCCATGATCAGGCCTTCAGGCCAGACCAGGCCAGGCCCAGGCCAGAGCCAGGCCAGGCCAGATCAGGCCAGTGCCAACAGCCAGGCCGAGATCAGGACCAGGCCCAGGCCAGCCACTACACAGGCCAGGACACGATCAGGCCAGGGCCAGGCCAGGATCAACAACCAGGCCAGGATCGGGTTGGGGTTAGGGGTTAGGGTTAGGATTAGGGTTAGGATTGGGATTAGGTTTAGGGTTAGGGTTAGGATTAGGGTTAGGGTTTAATTAGGTTAGGATTGTGATTAGGTTTAGGGTGAGGATTATGATTAGGGTTAGGGTTAGGTTTAGGGTTAGGGCTAAGATTAGGGCTAGGATTAGGATTAGGGTTAGGGTTATGATTGGGGTTAGGGTTAGGATTAGGGTTAGGTTTATTTATTACTCTATCCTTTCTTTGACTCTCTATATCTCAACCCCTATATCTTTCCCAAGTTGTATCTATCTCTCCATCTCTCCTTTATATCGCTATCTCTGCCTCTTTCTATCTCTATCTCTCCTTCTCCCCCTTTCCTCCCTATCACTCCTTTCTATATTAAACCCTAATTAAACCCTAACCCTAATGCTAATTAATCCTCAACACTAACACTAACTCCGGCGCCCACCCTAATCTTAACTTAGAACACCTAACCCTAAGCCTATTCATAATAAAATCCAATCCTCATTTTATCCCTAATTGAACACAAACCCTAATCCCAACTATAACTCTAAGATTTATCTCTAAACACCAACCCTAACCTAATTGAAATTCAACCATAATTGAACTTGAACCCTAATCCTAACTAGACTCTAACCCTAATTGAATAAAAACCATAACCAAAGCCGTAATTGTAACCTTGATTCAACCCTCATCACCCTAGCCTTAACTCCAAGCTTTATCTTAGAATTTTAATTGAGCCCTAACCATAATTAAATCCTAACCAATATGATAAAGTTAAGTGAATTTAATTTTCAACTTAAATCAATTTGAATAATACTAAATATATAAATAATAATAAATCTATATAAATTATTTATTAATTATATGATAAAGTTAAGTGTGAATTTAATTTTCAATTACATTATTTTTTAAAGATAGATATGCTAGTTTTTAATATATTAATTTTAAAAATGATTTTTTATGCGTAACAATAAAATTATTGATTTTCTTTGTATTTAATTTTGTTATTTTAAATTGATTTTAGATATGTAGTTATTATGATTTTTGTTTTATTTTACATTAAATTATATATTTTAATAGGTATGTTTGTTTACAATAAAATCTTTAATAGATCCTTTCATTTATAATATTTCTACATACACACACATATATAAATTTTTAATAAAATAGAATACGAATGATTCTTCCTTTTTGAAATGCTTTTATTTTTTAAAAAAGAATTCAATATTTTTTATGTTTTATATAGATTAATTTAGAAACATTTTTATATGAATAGAAAATTTAGGATATTACCTTTTTATTTAATATTATAATATTTTACTTTATATAAATTAATTTAGAATTTGAAAAATAACAATTTTTTTCATTGTTTCATAATTTTGTTTTAGAAACATCATTTTCCAATTACATCAAAGAATATTTTTTCTTTTTTCAAGATTTTCAATATTTTATAATTTTAAGTATATTAATTTAGAAGCTTAAGTAAATTTAGAAAATTTCTTTTATACTTAATTTGCTAACTTAATTTTCTAAATTTTAGAAACTTCCTTTTTATATGTAATAATTTCGAATGTAATTTTTAATTTTAAGCATATTAATTTACAAACTTACTTTTATATGAAATAAAAAATTTAGAATATTTCTTTTGGAGAGTGTGTTTGAATGTGATGAATTATAAACTTCTCGATATATAATTTAAAGATAATAATATTTTATTTATATTTTCATTTATAATATTTTAACTTATATATAAACTTAAAAAAAAATCAATTTATATTACAATTTGATAATTTCATTTTCAATTCCTAATACTGCATGATCATTTTTAAAGAGATACATGTTTTTATTAAATAATACTATATCTTATTTTGATAATTAAATCTAAACCTTTTTGAAACTAATATTATTCAACACAATATGCAGTTGTGCAATCCATGAAACCTATTCAATATTACATAGTTCAATATCTTCTTTGGTCTACAAAGTTTAAATAAATTAAGCAATATAAAGGGCTATTCTAGCATACAAATTTCTTATAACTTGTACATCGTTTCATCCATTCCAAGAATATTGAATGGAATGAATTTCATGACCCTTAGTCAAGCATGTTAAAAAGTGACCAAACTATGCAATGAACATTATAACTGCATAGCCGAAAGTATATGGTTTTCAACAAAATATATTAAAGAGCTTTGTTGGAAATCCTCTTAGAGATTCAAATTTATTAGGGATTGGGGATTCACCACGCTGCTCGTATGATCATAACTACAATATTTAAGACAAAAAATTACACAAAAAGCAATTAATGGCTTCAAGTACATATTGAATCAAGACAATACTGAGTGACAAAATTTTAAAAAGATGAACAGGCTGGATTAGTTCCTTGTATTAGTTTCTCAAATCTTCCATGTGACATTTGATAGGCTCCACCGCCTTTTCATTTATTTTTTTAGGCCTTATGTTTCTTTTAATATTTAAGTCTTAGTGACTTTGCAGCCATTGAAATTCATTACAATTGAAAACTTTCCGTTGTCTCTCCTTATCTAATGAAAATATTCTTTATGGCTTATCTTTTAAGAGAAAATTAGAAACAGAAAAAAAATACAAACATCACATGGGAGTGCTAAGTTAGTTAAGTTTAAAACTAAACTTTAGGAGAGATTCGTGGGAGTAGAAAAGGTAAAAAAAATGGTCCCTTAAGTTTATCTTCAAGTAAACTAATTCTTCTCCCTAGAAAGGGGGATATAGTTAAATAAACAAAAGAAGAAAACTCAGATTCTATAATAAATATAAAAAGGGCTCCACCAAATTATTACTAATTCCATTAATTAAATTAGCAAACTATCAACATGATTAGTGGAGTAATAAGGTGCTAGTATTTATTATTAATTAATTAGCCATCAATTTCTTATTTTATTTAGTAGGGTATAACTAAAAGAGTAATTATAAGAATGGTGATTAAATTACTAATGGATTCATTAAGTATTTTAGTAAATATTATTTCTTTTAGTTTAGTTATTAATGATGATTCTATTAATCATTTAAAACATATATATATAGTAAAAAAAATGATAGTGGGTTTTTCCCTCTTGCAAAATTGGGCAAAATCGCTTGTAAGGTCTTAATAGTTTTTTTTTTAGCGCAATATTGGTATTAATATCTTGGGATATTAATAATTAGCCGATAGGCTATTATAGGTGAGAATTCAACCGGAAAAGTCTCATGTCTGATGCCGGCAGAGACTATTTCGATTGGATTCTCACCTGAGACATCCCATCGGCCAATCAGGAAGCTTGGTGAGATCCGACAGTAGAATTTATTAGCCGATAGGGTAGGCAAATCCCATCGAAATTGTTTTAAGTGGTTCTCGAGGCAATTAGATCCTAAATGATTCAGTCGGCAACGAAGATCACATCTAAAGCATAGTTTTCACTTATGTCGTTAAGGCCTGTGTATCAAACACTCTCAACCCCTCTTCTAACAGTAGGGAAGACCTCCATGCTAGGCTGCAGATCTTCTGAGAAAGCATTAAAAACAAAGGATGGTCGCCCATCCCCATTGTGAAGTTGGTGAGATCGGATGGTAGCATTGATTATTCGCTCTTTAAGCAGGGTGGCTTACACGGAAAGAAAAGAACTTTCTTAGACACCTACCTAGGAAAGAAGCTCTGGAACAGGGTATTGGCATCCATCAAATTGTCAAGGACGTCTGTTCTATTGTCCTGCAAAATGAAAAGTAGAGTTTCTCAGATGGTATTTTTTTTGAGTGAGAAAGAAAACCTGAGGGGTAAGGTAGAGACGCCTTCATCCTCCTTATGCTCATCCACTGTCATCTCTCACGTCGTGTTTAGAATTTATACTCTTTGTTCACACAATTTTGCTCTGCATACTATTTGATGACACAGAGGTGGTTTACACATGCTTCTCCAACTCTCTTTAATGTTGGATCCCCAAGGCCCCAGGTATGTGCCTCCTGTGCCTACGATTTTTGTACATTTTCTATTTTGACTTGGTATTTTGAAATGCTTCTAGCAGTAGCACATTGTAACTTCTTTTGAATTAGTTGTTATGAAATAGGATTTACCTGAATGTTTTATGCATCAAACGGCTTGAGTTGTTTTTGATTGCAACTAAGATCTTTGGAACTTTGAATTGATCCTTGTTTGAAATAACAATTATTTTGGGAAACATTTTTGCTTGACATACCTAATTTTGGGAAACATTCTAGACATTCAAGGTTGAACTTGAAGCATTATGGTTTAATTTATACTGTTTAAAGAGGCGAGTCCCTTTTCTTTTCCACCCTTCTATTATGTTATAGTGGTTCACTTAATGTTTTGGCTTTGGGCAGTCGAGTAGCTGCTTCCTTCTCTGCTCGATACCCTCAAGGAATGTCTTGTAAGTAGCAAATTGACTGGGGGTATTGGAGTTTCTGTTCATAACATTCGTGCAACAAATAGCTTCATTAGGGGAACAAATTGCACATCAAATGGTATTGTTCTGATGCTGCGTGTGTTTAATGATATTGCTCCCTATGTAGACCAGGGAGGAGGCAAGAGAAAGGGTAATGCTTGTAGTTCTTTTTACATGGTAGTGCTAATTTTATAGAACTCCTTGATATTATTTTTGAGGTATATTTTGACTGTTCTTGTAGTCTCCATCATCAAAGCTTTGAGCATAGCTTAAGGCATCATAACCAAATCTTTGTACTTCCATTGGCTAAATCATTCTCCTTACTTCTGCTCTAATCTTTGAGAAAAGATGCCTCCAACTAATTCTGCAACACCCCACCAATGCTTCATCATCCTCCATCATAAGACCTCTCGACAAACTAGCCTTATTTGCAATAATCCACTCCCTTCCCCATTGCCAAAACTTTCTATGCATGACCAATGCGCTCTTCTTTGTATATATGGATTCTCCACAGTCAGATTCATCATCGATATGATGATATTCATCTGCCCTGAAACAATATCCCATGATCCAAGGGCTCCTCTTTACTTGCGTACACTTTAGCATACTACTTCTCCTATATTTCTTTATGCTTTTGAAGACCCAGATTCATTTTGTAGACATGATGCCACACACAGAACATTCATAAATGCTCTTGCCATCCAATGCTCTGATTAATGCTTGCGCCAAAGAATTATTGTGCCAGACAGACACTCAACCAGGAGAGAGGAAAGATGACATGTCCCTACAAAATAGTTAGAGGAATCTTAAAGAGTACTTTTTCACATGTTTCTCAACAGTCTTCAATAGAAATTTGGATCAACATCACTAGAAGTAAACATGCTACCAACAACTACAATAATAATATGCAGGTAGACTTTATAAAATACATTACGCAGGTATAATTTATAAAATATTGGCTATCAGCCTTACAATAGAATGGAAGGTATTGTGGTTGTCATATAAAGGGACGAGCCTTGGTGGGAGTCTAAGAAGTAGCTTGTGTCTTACAAGAACCTGGCCAATGATATAATCTTGATGACTATATCTAAGACTATATGATTAATACACAAGTAATTTCCACCTTAATTTTTTTAAATGAGAGTCTAATGATCAAACCTTTCAAAGCAGAACTTTCGGTGACTAGAGGTGCACTGGCTAAAGGAAACGTTTCATCCTTCGGTGCATCTCCAAGTAAATACTTCTTTGCCAAGTACAATCAATACCGCATTTATTGAAAATGCTCATCAACTTGCTGGAGGTAAGTTTTGTTACCAGTTTATTATTCTTTAGTTTTGAAATTTTTAGATTACAAGATGCCTTCATTACTGTTAAGGGATAATGGCTTAGTGTAAATCTAATCAACATTTAAAAGGTTTTGTGTGGTTGTTGTGTATGCTGTATCTTGTTTTTTTTTTGCATTTCAAATTTTTGAAAGAATATGCAAGGTAGACTTTATAAAATGCATTACACAGGCAGTCTTTATAAAATATTGGCTATCAGCCTTATTATACAATGAAATGTATTGTGAGCCTTGATGTGAGTCTAAGAAGTAAACTGTGTCTTAAAAGAATCTGGTCAATGATATAATCTCGATGACTATTATTTAGGGTGGTTTAACTTTATTTATTTTTTGTCTTTAAGAAACCTGACAATATGAATCTGATAAGTAGGAGGAATTCTCTGCAGTGTGTCAAGTCTTATATTAATATCAAGATTCAATTTTATAGTCTACGAATCAAACTCATTGACCCATATTTCATGAGTAGTAGGTGGAATGGACCTATTTTTTATGGGAATGAATGGTGCACTTAGCATTCATTGCATCTAGGTGATACACATGGGTGAAGTATTGGAACTTCCCAGAAGGTCATCCATTTAAATACTACTTCGACTCAAGTATACTTAATCACCTATATGCAATGAATGCTAAATGAACTATTCCTTAATGAAGATGATTTCGATAATTTGTGATATTCCATAATCTTCAATGTTAAAAACAAAACTGAAGGAATAAGATGGGCTTTACATCTACACAATAATCAAAATGTCTGTTGATGAGGAATTTTGTTCATTTATGCATCTGTTATGATTTCTACATATCATGATGAATTGAAAAATACACCTTAGGTATGACAAATCTCTGAAGGGGTTGTTGTTGATAGCATCTTAAATATATTCAAAACTGTAACGATATGAGGCCCAGTGAGAGTTTACACAGTAATTTTTACTTCAAAAAGCTAATGATACATGAACCTATTTAGGTTTTTTCTTGTTTTTTTTTGGAAGTGTGCACTTGAACTCTATATGAACCTCAGATCCATATAAGTTTGATAGGAATCTATAAAAATAGCCACATACTGCTCGATGCTATCCAACAATTTGAGTTCATTTTAGCTCATTTCAATTTCTCCTATAGAATTAATGCTCTATCAATTTCTTCTGCCTTTGTAAATAAGTGCATCCTTATAATTTGATGCTTTTCTTGATTTTACAGAACTCCTTAATACTATTTTTGAGGTATATTTTGATATTTCACTTGAGGTACACCTTGGTGTTGAAAATTTTCTTGATATTGCGGATATTGGAAGTGTTGTTGTTGTGGATATTGAGGTGTTTGTGGAATAATGTCCATTGGTTGTGGATATGTAATGTTCTGACGTTGCGCATGACATTGGTGATATGTTAGATTTTGATTTCATTTAATTTCCTCAAGATCTCTCTCAATTTTATCTAGGGAAATTTGAAGTTTTGGATTCATTTCTTGATGGTAATTTTGAAATCCCTGATGTTGTTGCCCTATTTGATGTTGTGACCCTTGATAAGAGTAATTTGGGAAATAGATCAACATGTTTTGGGGATGTTTTGATACTCAATACCCTATCATAAGGTCACTTGGTTTATATTTCCAACAGGGTCATACCTATGGCCATGCGAGAGGTAGTAATATGGGTCTTTTGACTGCTATGTTTGCTTTTTCTTCCTCTTCATTTAAGATGATTGATGTGGTGAGAAACTAACAGGGTGTTTCATTTTGCTTAAATATAAAGTTTCTCAAACTTCTTATGATGTCAGTTTGTGCACCTTCAATGTGTGTGAGACTAGGTTGAATAATTGGTGCTACAAGGCTTGGTTGTTGAACTAGAGTTTTTGGTAGCCAAATGGTCATAAAGTGTAAATGGTAACAAAGAGGCAGCTGATATGAAATATAACCTGTTATGTTTTGGTTTTTAAATTAAATTGGCAAGCCGCCCAATCTGATAACAATATTCCTGCAGGTGCCTTTGTTGTATACTTGGAGCCATGGCATGCTGTTGTCTTTGACTCTCTTGATTTGAGAAAGAACCATGTGAAGGTAATTTTACTTTTGTTTGCGAGATTAAGTAATTGACAGTAATTAGGAAAAACTTGTTAAAATTGTTGTTTGACATTTTAGGGTCTCACGAAATCAATTTGGGCCTTCTTACAGGAAGAGAGCAGAGCTATTGTTTTTTGTTCTATGAGCTCTGGGTTGCAGATCTCTTTATGAAGAGGGTCCAAGACAATGCTACCTGGTCATTGTTTTGTCCAAATGAATCTCCTGGACTAGCAAATTGCTGGGGTGAAGAGTTTGAAAACTGTACCTGACATATGAGTAGCAAGTAAAGCCTTTGTTTCCCTCTACTTAATTTATTTGTTTCGGTGAATCTGTTCTTGGAATGCATTGTGGCTCAAAGATTGGATAATTGGATCAGGGAAAGGCAAAGAAAGTCGTGCAAGCCCACAAGCTGTGGTTTGCAATTCTGGAAGCTCAGATAGAAATAGAAAACACTTACCTTCTATTCAAGGTAAGTTAATATTTTCTTGAGGAATTTAGCTAATTTTTAAATTGCATTTTCATTGTTTGTTTGAAGAACTAATCCTATTTTGGGCTTCAGGATCACTGCAATAGAAAGAGAAATCAACAGAATCTTGGAGCAAAAAAGTCCTCAAACCTTTGCACTGATATTATCAAGTACACTAGCCCAACAGAAACTACACTCTGTAATTTGGCATTGCTTGCTCTACCAAGTTTTGTAAGAGAAAAGGTGAGTTGAATGATAATAGCTTCTTCTCACTGCATTGAATATTTCACAATGGGACTTCTAACTAATTTGGGAGCCATTTCTTGCAGGGGGTTCCAGCTGAATCTCATCCATCTAAGCTTGTTGGCAGCGGGGGTTCTTATAACCTTTACTTTGATTTTGATAAGCTAGGAGAGGTCAATTTCTGATTTCCATTTTGTAATGTATTAGTTTTTCTTTGCTGTATGGTTCTGTTGAACTTGTCTCTGTGGTTTTGGTTAATGTATTTTTAATCTTTGCAACAATGTAACATGTCACAGCAATAGTTAATGCAAACCTAAACAAAATCATTGATGTGAATTACTATCCTGTGGAGACTACCAAACGATCTAACATGCGCCACAGGCCAATAGGCATTGGAGTTCAGGGTCTTGTTGATACATTATCTTGCTTGACATGCTAATTGATTCTCAAGAAGTGGGTGGTCAAACAACAATGAATTGGTTATTTCACGATTTTGGTTTCTCTTCATTGATGTTGCCAAGCCTTCCATATGGAAATGTAGAGGAAATGAAGCTTTAATATGAAAGAGCCAACAAAATTTTGTCCAACTATTAACTATGGTATACTCTGAAATAATACTTTGGAGCTAACCCGAGTTGTATTTTCAGGCCCTTCATCCTTAGGAACCACAGTGTCAGCAAGGAGCGATGAATAATTCTGTGTTTTTGAGTTATTAGTTTGTTCACAAGGTTTGGATGACTCTCCACCCACGCACTAATTTTCACCATAGTCCGTTGTTTGTACCATTCATTAACACCACTCTTCAATGCCACAAACCTATCTTCATCAGCGAAAGTGAAATTAACTCCTTTGCACAGACCATTGAACAGGTCACTCGCTTCCCCATCAGTTCCAATGGAGCTCTAAATTATTCCCTTCTTCTTGAGCAAAGCCACGTCCTCCACAATCTCCATCAAACTATTCATCAGAAATACATACTCTAAAATAACGGTGAATTCTTTTTCTTGGCACATGTCCACATCCATGAGGTTCCTGAAGATCAATTCTGTAGCATCAGAAAGCCATATCACAGGGACAAACAGAGTATTTTTCTATTCGTCGAAACGGACGTCCTTTGCTAAGGGAACTCCCTTGTACGACTTAAACATCATTCCCCTCTTGTATAACTCTGTAGCGGAAGCCACGAGGTATTGATACTTAGACTCTTTCTTCAGTTTATGAGCTGTTGTATGACAATGAAGACCACGAAGATAACGATGGTTTCTTCCCTCTGGTACTGTAATATGAATATCCCCTGCCTTTTCTCCTTCACCGGTAATCTTTGACTCCTGCAGAATGAAATCATGGAAAAATCCCAAAATGTGGTTGTATTGCTTCAGATTTTTATAACTTGGGTTCTTCCTTCAAGTTTTTCTCGCGTTCATAATGCTCTGTTGGCGATTCCCCTCTTTTTTGCTGCAAGAAAGGGTGAGCCAAGGCAACTATACCATCACGAATCATTCTAAGTAGCTCTATCCTTGCCTTTTCTTCTGTGCAATTATCATCAACTGACTTTTGCTATAAATAGTTAGTCCTAATAAAAGCAATTTTCATTTTTCTTGCAGCTTGTTTTCCATCCCTTTCAATATACTGCCAGATTATATCCAGCTATCGGCGTAACCATTGCACCTTGCTGAGGTGCAAGCGCTAGTATTGTAGAGAGGAAATGTAAATATTCATGAGGTTTAACTTATGGGTAAGAATATTATTATTAGGTAGAAAACAAAAAAATTAAGGTGAAAATAAAATAAAAATCAATATTAAGATAACCCATGTTAATATTGGTATTAAGAAATATTGGATTTAAGTAAAACAATAGTAGTAATATAAAACGAAAATGGTAGTAGTGAATTAGTAAATTAGTTATATTAAAAGAATAGTGGGATGCAATGAATGCCAACATTATTTTAGTAATAGTATTTTTATAAATAAATAACATTAGTGTTAGTTGATTAAATAGCAATAAAATTTGTATTGAAATTGGCAAATAAATATTATTGTTATTATTTGGGTTAAAAATTAAAGATAAGGGATTAATGTTAGATTGAGATTTGAAAATAATAATATTATGTTGGCTAAATACTAATCCTACTATTAGCTTATCATTTTAATATTAAGAATGACATCCCTAATGTATTTGATTAAATATTAGTATTACCATTATTCATTTATTGTTAAAGGATAAAGTCATCATGATCCTTGGAGAGGTGTTATAACACATAAATTTATTTTGTGAACTTTTAGCAAAAAAAACTAAATAATAAGGCTGCCTGATGCATATAGTTTATACGCCATATCTAGGCATGGTTATCATTCATTAAAGGTTTATACGTTTGTAGTTTAGAAAAGAAATAAAATAAAATGGTTGTGTTGTGTCCAAGGTGTAAAATCTTGAACATGACAGTTAGATTCCCAATAAAAAAAGAGTTTGATAAACTTATACCTTGAATATTATTATAATAGAAAATCTATTTTAAATCCAAATCTATTTTCCTTGATCTGTTATTTTGTATCTTGATACCTAGAAACTTTCATCATAGAACAAATCGTTTTCATTTTTTTTCTATTAAAGATAAACCTATAAGATAATCTCTCCTATACTTTCATTTCTTCAACCTACCTTTACATAGACTTTTACCTTGTGCTTTGTTGACTAAACTCATGACTTCAAGGAACCATACCTATCATGAGATATCATTTTTCATACATCCATACTAGCATAATTTCAACTTACAGTATCTAACAAAAATTAACCTTCCATTATTCTTTAATGGATGTTTATGGCTTGATTCAGAATATTCATTTGAAATCACCATAACGAATAATGGTAGAGGTTGTGCTGTTCATAATTTTTTTCACATTTCGAAAACCTTTTCATGGTAATTCAATGTGCACATGGGAAGAAATATTAGAACTCAAGTTCGAAAGAATCAACTTTTCAGATGAAGGATAAACTAGAAGTCAATTTGAGGTCTCTTAACTGTACGATGGAAGGATTGAAATTTAATCTTACAATTTCATGGGTTGAGTAATATTCGTGACAGTAGATCGATTTAATCATGCCTAGTAATCGCTGGCTCTCTTTAACATGCTGATTGTGTATGTGAAAATCAATACTTGGGGCTTCCATATATTTTTGTTTTGGAGTTTTTACATCCGATTGTGTAAAACATTTTATTTTCATAACAGATCATAAAATGTGATCGAAAAAAAAATATTTGATAGAAAAATATATACATGATGAACCAAAGAAATTGCATGATTTGCCATGCGTTCCAGAGGATGGTGTAGTTGTGTAAGTCAGCTGTGGGATCGAATCATAAACAAAATTGCTGCTCCCTACCCTCTTTACCTCGACCGAAGATGTTAGTGTGCAAGATATAGGGTTGGCCCAAAGTATTTCCCAGAAATTCCATATCTATCTCGTCATGCATGTCACCCTCAGAGCTAAGTTGCATACGCACGCAAGGAGATTCATTAGGATATATCAAGTTTAGGTCCTGCAGAAGATCATGGATCGCGGATCTGCTGAAGGTAAACGAACTGGGTCGTTCTGATTTTATAAAACGAAATGGTCTGCTCGCGTTTTATTAAAAATCTAATTTTTTCCATTCGATATGATGTTGTTTACTGTCGTAGAATAATTATATTTTTTCGCTTTCTTCAGATTCCAGGCTTATCAGATCTGCTGGTGTTGTGGACAGCGCAAGCGTTAGAAGCTTTTGCAGTAGGTGAAAGCCAACAGAAGATCATAAGCGTATATTGAACTTCCATTTTCATGAGCCGAACAAGAAATCCATCGGTTGACTAAATAAAGCAGATTACTGCTGAGCTGGTGCGTTATGGCAGGGCGGAAGGCAAGGACGTGTTCTACTGGTTTCAGAATGCCACTGCAAGAGAGAAACGGAAGAAGGAACAACCGCCAACATGTAAGTAGTACTGATTACAAGGGCAGGTAGATTCTTATGAGTTTGTTATTCACATTGTTTTTTTTGACTAACCTGCCTTCTAATCAATACTACTTCATGTTTGTGGTTGTTCCTTCTTCCGTTTCTGTTGCAGTGGCATTCTGACACCGGTAGAAAACGTTCTGGCCTTCCGCCCTGCCATTACGCTGCAGCTCAGCAGTAATCTGCTTTATTTGGTCCAAGGAAGGATTTCTAATGCTTGCGCTCTCCACAACACTAGTAGATCTGATAATCAAATGCCCGGAATTTGAAGGAAACAAAATAATAGAACTATTCTACGACAATGAACATCATATCCGCGCGAAAAACTAGATTTTTTAATAAAACGTGAACAACCCAATTCTGATTTATAAAATCAGAACGGCCCGGTTCATTTACCTCAAGCCGATCTGCGATCCATTATCTTCTGCTTGCCCTAAACTTGAAATATCCTTAGAACTGCACCCAAGGACGCTTCCCTCACACAGAATGTGGTTACTTGCCCGCCGAATCTCCGGCAACAAGCTTCATAAGCATACTGAAGCTCCCAGACAAGAATTCCTCCTTTGATTGGATTAATGATCCTAAAACAAAAGGAAACATCAGTTTATTTTGTTTCATATAAGTTTACTAAACCCATCTCAGAGTATCTGATAACCATCCTTTGAACCTAATCCATCTATGCAGTGGACCCAAGCACATTGGATAAAACATCAGTCTATAATCATTCGTGGGTGCTTGGAAATGAATGCAAATGTCAAGAGGATTAAATAAAATTTACCCGAGGAGGCCTGATTGAGAGAAAGCTCCAAGTCCTGACCATCACTGAATATGCTGACATTAACGGCGCCCCACATCACATCTATGTCATCATAGAAATTTGCATAAACTCTGGTAGAAATAGATATGAGCAGGAACAGCAGAATACAATGAAGAAGGCTGAAAGCACCCATGGCTGGGCCAACAGGATTACTGCCTAGATGAAATGTCCTTTCTCTTCGTATTCCTTTAGATCATGGGACAAAAGGACAGTTAGAGAATGACAAGAATGTGAGCAGGAATGGCCAAAGCAAAAGAATTTAAAGATCTTTAGAACCGCATAATCAGCCAGCTGTTTCGCCTGTCTGTATTGGAACTTAGCGAAGATGGGTGAGAGGGATGCAGAAAGCCAAGGTGACAACAAAAATAAGCGGACAGTAGATGCTTTCCAAATTCCCATTTTTTTTGGGTATCAAAGCATTTTCTCTGGAAGAGAAACTGAATGCATCGCCAATCTGGTGAACAGGGACACAATAAATTCCAACGCAGACGCTTCATATCCTCTCCAACCACCTGTCTACAGCACCGTTTAGTATAGAAGATAAATTTTTTACCAATGACATCCATTCTTTTATATTGAAATTTACAGAATTAATGCAAGTGATATCCGCTGGATTACAATTTACAAGACAATTGTTAGTGCTGTTTTCTTTTTCATGCTCCGGAAACAAGGGATTCTTTGGCTGTCTCTAATATTGAAGACGTTGATTTGATTGTCTCTAATCTTGAAAACTTAAAAACAGAAAATGAATGGTATACATACTAGCATATATATATATATATATATTATTTTAATAATATATATATAAAATACGTCGAGAGATATTCTTCTGGAGGCGTCTCTTCAATTTTTATAATAAAAAATTGATTAAAAAATAGGCGCCTCGAGAAAGATATCTCTCAGCGTATTTTATATGCATTATTAAAATAATATATATATATATATATATATATATGCTAGTAGTAGGGGCGACGCAACATGTAATATCTTAAATAATTTTTTTTTAATAATTTTTTATATATTTTATTATAAAATTATTATAATAATTAATATGTCATAATATGATAGTTAATATGATTAGGGTAGGGTTAGAATTAGGGTTAGGATTAGGGTCAGGGTTTAGTTCGGTTAGGGTTAGGATTAGGTTTAGGGTTAGGGTTACCATCAGGGTTAGGGATACGATTAGGGTTAGTGTTAGGGTTAGGGTCAGGATTGGGGTTAGGGTTAGGGTTAGGATTAGGGCTAGGGTTTAATTAGGTTAGGGTCAGGATTGGGGTTAGGGTTAGCATTAGTATTAGGGTTAGGGATATGGTTAGGGTTGGGGTCAGGGTTAGGTTTAGGGCTAGGATTAGGGTTAGGTTTATTAATTTTGTTTAGGGTTAGGGTTAGGGTTTAACTAGGTTAGGATTGCGATTAGGATTAGGATTAGGATTAGGATTAGGTTTAGGGTTAAGATTATGATTAGGCTTATGATTAGGGTTAGGGTTAGGATTAGGGTTAGGTTTAGAGTTAGAGTTAGGGTTAGGGTTAGGATTAGGGTTAGGGTATAGTTAGGTTAGGATTAGGATTAGGTTTAGGGTTAGCATTAGTATTAGGATTAGGGATATGATTAGGGTTAGGGCTAGGGTTAGGATTACAGTTAGGGTTAGGATTAGGGTTGGGGTTAGGGTTAGGGTTAGGATTAGGGTTAGGATTGGGATTAGGGTTAGGG